>CAUYPK010052279.1:0-17170 GCA_963574355.1 Loris lydekkerianus | reverse complement strand
GATGCCAGTGAATTTAATCAGGCCGTGGCAAGAATCTCCTGCCCTGACAGTCCTTCAACTTCTGGCTGATTGAGCCTTGAAAAGAAACAAGAGATTTATTGAACTTTTCATTGCTGCCATTCTGGGAATTATTGCAGTGACAGCTTCCGCTGCCACCTCTGGTGTGGCTTTGACTCAAGGAATCAGAACACATAATTTTGTGGCTGATTGGTATAAGAACTCTGAACAATTATGGACTGCTGAAAAACAGATTGACACTGAATTATATAATGAAATTGCTGATTTAGAACAAGCTGTTGTTATGTTGGGGGATGAGTTAGTTAGCTTAATGTAATGAATGAAGTTAAAATGTGATTGGAATGTAACTACTTTTTGTATAACTCCTGTTGAATATAATGAGAGTAAATTTCCTTGGGAAAATGTTAAAAAGCATTTGTTAAACCATGATAATTTGACTAAGGAAATTATAAATATACAACATGAGGTATATTCCACTTGTGAAAATAAGTTACAAAAAATAGATGGAGATCAGATTTTACAAGGCATAGCTGATGGAATTGAACAAATGAATTCTATTCCAAAAATACAGGGACTTATAGGAAGTTCAGTAGGGTCATTAGCATTATTTTTAATTATTGGATTAATTTTGTATTTAATTTGTAAGAAAATGAATCATGCCCAAAGAGAAAATGAAGGTTATGTGCAAGTGTTTGCTTTAATGATGACAGACATAAATAATATACATCAAAAAACAGAAAGGGGAAATGTAGGATAATATTTAGAAATAAACATATTCTACATCAAGTACACAAAGTGAACTCAATGTGAGTTTAAAATGGTTTGCTATTTTTCAAGAGGCTTAAGTGATCTGCCTTCCCCCCCCCGCCTCCCCGGGACACACACAGAGTTAGCTTGCCTGGAGTTAAAATTCCACAAGCCAATTCTCTGAAGTTGTGCACCCTGTGAAGCCTGAGGTCGAAAGGCATGCTGTCCTTCCTTAGCGATATGGGCCAGAGGCTTGAAGTATGTTAAAAACATATTGTCAGAGGTCTATAGGTGCTCTTCCCTGAGGAAAGACATAGTCATTACTTCATACTGAATAAACTGAGTGAACGCTTGAAGGTACTCTTCTATTAACTCTGTTCTCCTGTGGCTGCTTTCTTCTTTGTGATCTTTATTTAGATACCTGCCAGAGATTAGTCAGTGTCTAGAAAAGATGTTTACTGCAGAAGTGATTGTGTTAATATGGTAACAAGATATTTCCTTACAAGTTAATTTCAGATAGATAAAATGATGTAATGGTGAAACTAACAAATGATAGATTTAAGTGTGTATGTGACTAGAAAGGTATAAAATCAAAACCCTGAATAAAGAACTTCGCTACACATCATCCCATACTATGTAGTCTGTTTCTTGACTTAATAATTACAGGAGCGAGTTTATACCCACAGCAAAGCTGCTGTTCTTTCGCATCTCCAGTCACACAACACTGTGGTCTGAAGGAAATGTAGTTATGCTCTAGAAGTTCAAAAAGACGTGGAAGGGGATTTTTCTCTGCAACGTCCAGAAAGGAAGACAGGTCTTCTAACACCTTGATTTTAACACAGTGAGACTATGCTGCATTTCTAACCCATAAAAATGTAAGGTAAGTTTACATTGGTAGTTGTAATTTGTTATAGCAGCAAAAGTATATTAATAAAGCCCACCTATGGATTTATTTAAAATACTTTTATAATAAATTATATTTAATCTTATTGTAACCTTATTATCTATAAATTTGTACTTTCTCAACTGAAATTTACAATGCCTTTTCAAAAACAGGAATGTAACAAATGTTAGAAAATAACTAATGCTAGATATGTGCATACCTAAGTCCTAATTAACTGCTACCTCTAACCGAAAGTTGATAAGTCACATAGTGTACCACCTTTTAAAGAAATTACTGCAAATTTAATGAATTAAAGGAAGAACAAACACTTTTTTAAAAAAATCTATGATGTTTTTGACAGAAGTCCAGGCACACCACATCATCACTGGGTCTTTTTTCAGAGCCTCGCAAAGCTGGAATCAAAGTGTCTGCAGAGCAGTGCTTCAGTGCTGGTTTCCTTGCTGGCTTTGTGTTTCCTCTCCTAGAGGACATCCACCTGGCAGCCTCCTGGCCACTCTCTTTGTCCACTTCATGCTGCTGAAACAGAGCATTGCAGACTGGGTCATTTATGACCAAGAAGGATTTATTGGCTCACCATTCTGGATGTTGGGAAATCCAAGAGGGATGGGTCAACATGAGAACTTTTTTGTTGCATTTTTTCATGGTAGAAGTGTAAAAAAGGAGGGTGAGAGACAGAGAGAGAAAAAGAAGAGGTCAAATTCATCCTTTACTAAGGGGCCCACTTCCACCATAATGAACACGTGCCCATGGTAACAGTCTGAATCCAACCACAAAGGCAGAGTCCCTGTTGCTTCATCAGCTCTTCAAGGTCCCACCTTCCAACACTGTTGCACTGGGGATTAACTTTCCAACACATGGTTTTTAGAGGACACAGTTAAACCCTAGTAGTCACCTTCTCCCATCTTTAAGTCAAAAGTGGCAAATTAGGAGCCTCTAATGCTTTAAGTCACTTCTACTCTTTCCATTGTCACTTCTTTCTAACTGATTTTTCTGTTCAGCACACAGTTGTGTGACTTATACAGTGTCTCTTCGGATAGGTAGGTTGAGAAAAACCAAACATGCAAACTTAATCTTGCTAAATAATTTATCAGTGCTATCTAGAATGTCCACATAATGTTCAGTGATACTTTATGACTATGAACAAGGTGACTCTATTTATTACTGTTTTAATCAGTAGAATGTTTGAAGTGAAAGCAGAAAAATAGATAATCAAAACAATGGAGCAGGTATTTGTGAGCTAGCAACATGCAATTTTCATTAAGGTCAGAGACTATGTAGTCCTGGAAAAGGCAACTCCATGATGATAAAAAGTTTGAAAAAATGTTTGTCATTATTCATTTAAGGAAACTCTTTGTAAGTACAAAGATTTAAAATAGAGTATATTTGTATACAAACTAGAATAAAATCAAAGTTGTCTTATTTATAATAAAGACAGAAAAATACAATAATATTTATTTTAAAAAGTAGCTCAAAACAAAAATACTTTTACCTAACAGTCTGGCTGTTTTCTATCATTGGTTCCAGCACTTGTAGAAAATTTGTATTTTCTATTTGTTTTATTATTAGGATAATAAAACAGAAGATGTAGCATTTCTCAAGAGTTAGAATTTCTAAAATGCACTGGACAAATGTATGATTTTTACATGTTCCTTTCATGCGAAAGGGGATTGTTGTATTAAATTCGAAATCATCTTCTACTTGCACACATTTATTAATCTTCTTAATGAGCTTTGGAGAGCCATATGGACTCCATGTAATCACTCAATGGAAGCACATGTCTCTCTGTTCCCACTCAATTCCAGTGCTGGTCTAATATACTTACCATAGTGCAATTTTGAATAAAGAGAAACACTGAGTTGACTAGTGGTATATCTGTGATAGATTTACCATACATTGCTAAGTCACTGTCCTGGATATTGAATAGCCATGTTTTTTGGCTCAAAGATTCAGAAAAAGGTGCGTTAGAGAATATATATGTGGTGTCAACTAAATTTAGAATATGTAATTAGGAAAGTTCTTATCCTGTTTTATCTAGAATAGTTGTGGGATGTGGTGAGGGCTGCTGTAACAATGCATCATTTTATTTGGGCTTCTGGAGGAGAATGGTGAGATGGAGATGGGAGAGCCAGAATTTTTTCTTTTTTTTTTTTTTAGAATGATGGATACATTTCCTAAAATTATGCAGTGGTAGAAATTTGGTCACTAAGTCTATGATTTTGAGAGAGTCCATGACACCTGGGTACACAACTCAGAGAACAGACATTTCAGAAAGTAAATTAAATGGAAAATTGAAAAAAAGAAAATTTAAGGGCTGCACTTGTTACTGATTGGCCTGTGGAAATAATTTCACAGTTGGAAGTATAGTCCCTCCAATTATCAAAAGTGCTAACCAGAGCATTTTCTAGCACCATTAAATAAGATGATGTTGTGAACGTTTTCCTTGTAAAGAAGGTGTACCATCATATACATCATAGAAGCAGCTGTGGGGGCATTCACTAATTAGTTTTTCAGTGAAGGTTGGCTGAGACAGATACTGTGCATTCTAGCTTCCAGCAACACAGATTGAACAAGTTGCCATGAACATTGTTAAATAATGTAGTAAGTTATGGTGGAGAAGTTTGTATCTGTAGAAAAGACAGTTACTGGATAATGTGTTGGGAGATGGTTTGTTCATGCAGTTGATACATGGTATATAGTCTCAGAGAAAATTTCCAAGGTTCATCTAAAATTTTAAGAACAGAAAGTTGATAAAGTAAAGATGGAGGTGAGGATATTCTGTCCACAGCTGGGATAACCCCCTGTTTGGCTAGAAAATCATTTAGTCAATCATTATCAGATAATGATTTGCTGATATGTCAAAGAATTCTCAGATCTCATCATTACTATCACTTCTTTTCTCCATCACTTAAAATTTACTGCCCTCTTTCCAGGGGATTGTCTTGTGTCTAGTGTTCTGCCAAGTGACTTTGACCTTTGATCTGTGGGTCAAGCCAAACATCTCTTTAGGATAGGAACTGGATGAGCTCTGCACTCCCTGAAAGACTTTGTTGTCCATTTCCTTCAGGTAAAACAGCAATCCTATAACAATTGTGGAGAAACAAAGCTAGAAATGTTGAAATTTTCACGTAAAACAAACAAGTACAATAGAACCTTTATATAATAAGTTGACCACCAGGAGACTGTAACAAACTGGTCAACATATGGAGATCGTCCACATAAACAACTAGGCCCTATTGATACATACATGTGGTGCACAGTGGTCTGTGAAAATTAGGTCAACTTAAGGAGGTGGTCCGTGTTGGAAGGTGGTTGCTAGGGAGGTTCTGCTGTGTTTAGAAAGCAAAGCCAGTGTGGCAGTGTGAACCCGAGAGGTAGGACTTAGATCTATGGTGCTCTAGTTTCATTTGTCAGTGGGGCTGGCCTTCATGTTGGATTGTTTTCTCTATTCACAGAGTGGTTTTTTCTACATAGAGGTCAATCAGCCCTACAAACTATTTCAAGCTCTTCCATTCAGCAGCCTAGATATAAGTATGGTTTAACAGATCGAATGAAGCAGAAATAAAATCTTGGAATCTGTTTTAAATGACAAGAGTCTACGATCAGGTGTCACACTTTGGCTAAAAATCTAGAAGGATCATCACAAGCAGAGAGTGTATTTGTTAATATATATTTCCTCCCAGGTGAACTGAAATTGCTTTGAGCACTTCAAAAAAATAAAAATAAAAAATAAATAAATCCCTGGAACAAAGCCAATTTGAAAGTACAGCCTGTAACCAGGGGTCATAGACACATGCAGAGAACTGAGCAAAAATAAATAAATAAATAAACTTTTAACTTGCCAAAGTTCTGCTTAATGCTCAATGCAACTTTTAATAATGCAGCACCCTGCATTCAAGGGCATCTTAAGAGCACAATGCATCATCTAATGCTCTCACTCTTTATTTTTTATTTTTATTTTTTGAAAAGAAATCAATATTTGCCTTACTTTGTATAAGGTATATCTTTGCCATTTTATTTAAAGCAATCCCAATGTTTCCCAACTACAGTTAGGTTTAATCAAGGTAGTGACTCCCAGATATGTTGTATTACAAATGAGTTCTTATTATTGGTAAATAACCTGGATTTTGGTTTGACCACTGAAATAGTGGGGAAAGGTCAGCGATCAAAATGTACTTCTGCACATTCAAATGAACCTTTTAGAAAATGAAAAGACTGAAATATTTTATGACCCTAGCATGTTCACTAAGTGCAAAATTGATTAATCTTTTCATCCTTATGTTGGCAGAAGCCATAAAATGCATTCAGTTAAAGTTTATAATGGCTTATATTTCTGTGACACATGCTGGGATGCTGTCCATGAGATGAGAGGATGGAAAAAATAGGATATGTGTACAATGCTCTATAAATAAGACTTCCTGATAAATGTGTTCAGCACAATGCACTTTGGAAATGTTCAGTCATCAAATATTTGTTTTAATAACTGTTTTTCCACATAACTGGTAATGTGTTAACTTTTATGGGAGCTAATATTTTTAATGATGTTACTGTTACCTACTGTTGCAGTTAGGTAAATAAACCTCTTAAGCAGGGTTTACATCTGAAGGGGGGGATGATTAAGACACTATCAGCAAGTAACAATATTTTTTGTTGCTTTAAGTTTTAAATTTTGTGAAAATTATGGATGATATAAGGTTCTTATTTGTCTGGTTTGTGGCTATTTTGATCTTGTTCTGGATCCATTCATTAATTTTTACAAAGACTGCTATTTATTCCTTAATATCTGTTCTATTTTAATGGAGTAAATGTTCCATGTATGAGCATATGGCTCACCTGAGTGGACTGTGCTTCTCTACTTCCCTCAAACATGGCTGTGAGCCAATAATTTTTGACCAATGGGATATAAATAAATGTTGTACAAACTATTTATATAAAGAAATAACATTCTTTTTTTCATTTCTTTTGTCCCTAAAGCTGGAATGCTATAGTATTGACTAAGTGTTAGAGTGATCACTTTGGACCACAAAGTGGAATTAGGACTAAGAATGATCTCTTACATTGAAAATGAAAATACTACTGGGGAAAAGTGAAGAATAAAAATAGAGATATATGCTAAGGTCTTAGAAAACTAGATATTGTGAAAATGTCATTACTTCCTAACTGATCTTTAAAATCAATGCAATCTCAAACAAAACCACTGCAGATTTCTCTCTCTTTCTCTTGTCTCTGTAGGGGATGGAAATTGATAAGCTTATTTTTAAAGTTATACAGAAAGGTATTGAACCTACGGTAAAAAAACAGGCCTGAATACGTAAGATTAATCAAGATGGGGTTATATTGCCATCATGACAAGTTAATGAAATAAAATAGAAAGTGCTATTCTTTCTTCTCTTTTATGTCATAAGAACAGATCATCTGAATATCTTGGTAAGAAAAAGTTAAGAAAGTCTGGCCATCAAGCTATTATCCTCTTTTCTATAGACAGATGGAATGTTGCTACCACAAGGGATTAGGGAATATGAAAGTGTCAGGCGATCCAGTCTGATCTCTGTCTGTGGGATGTCTGGATAACTGTACTCCTGAGATTTACAAGGAAACTTTATCAGTATTATGTTTTTATCAGGCTATTTCTGGCTAAAAGAACATAACTAGTAAATAATATGAGTCAATGAATCTTTGAGATATGCTTTTTTTTAGAAAATAACTTGTAAGCTATGCAACTCTTCTTAAGTATAAAATGGAGCTGTTTCATAATGTAAACACAGCAAATTCCTTTGTGTGGAGATACATAAACCTTATTCAGAGTTTACAAATATTATTCTGATCCATAAAGTGTATCTCTAGTTCAGGAAGAAAGGATTTGGAAAGCTATCATCTATGTCCAGGAACCCCTCTTATTCATCTAAGTAACTTGATTGATTGCTTGTGACTTCAGGACAGTTATTAAACCTGATTATGCAATAAGCCACCTTTTTATGAATCTGATTTGAACAATTGTTTGCTTTGTGTTACCACATAGGAGCTTCTTCTAGAATTTTTATCCCAAGATAAGATCTCAGATGAAAAAGATATACAGTTGACCCATTGTGTGAAGGACAAAAATGATTAGGTAGTTATTCTTATTTAAAATTATCAAAAATAAATATTTATTATTAGATACTGAGATTTAGAAGTTTATTTGTTACCCTGGCAAAGCTGACAAGCGTAGCAAAGAGGGACACCTTAGTAAGCAATTCATACGTAGGCTTGCATTTCTGGTTAAAAAGCTCCAAGGTAACATTTAGTCTGAAAATAAATAAATAAACACTGAAAAGGATAATGACAGAATACATAGAATAACACAGAGTGTGTAACAAAAATTTATGCTAAGGTGCTGCGTGGTTGTCATTCCTCTTATAAAATTCTTCCTGATTTAATGACTTCTTGAGAACAACTGATTTTGTGATTCAAAAGAAACATTTCTATTTAATCATTGCTACATGGTCTTCCTGTTCTTTCATTCACCATGATATCTCAGTTGGCTATAATATTTCCCACAGTCATAAGATAGATTTTAAAATGTGGCAAAGAGTAGCAAAACATTAGCACTGCACACATCTCTACAAATACACTTACACACTACTGGTTATCAACAATTATCAGGCTTTAGGAGTAGAATTTAGATTTATTTTCAAAATCAGTTTTCTGCCAGTCTTTTTTAAAATGATGCAAATCTACTCAACAAGTCAATCATAAATCTCCACCTTACTTTGATGTAAAATTTATTTTTTTCTTATGAACTGGTCTTGATGAATAAACAGCAGTATTAGAGAGGGGACCTGACACATTAAAATGAAATAGTGCACAATTCATTACAGTAGTAGATTTCCAGTCTTTTCCTGTGTCATTTCAAATATAACCATCAGAAGACATGTTCCTACCCTACACTGTCTTTTAGTAAGTTATAAAAAGTGAGATAATGATAAATCACACTAGAAATACTACCAAAAATGATTTCTAAGTAGTGCAATCAATGTCCATTTATAGAGACACACAATACTGTAGCCAAATGGGTTAAAAAAATGTACTGTAAGCAATTTAGAATAAAGCAATTTCTTACTGAAAGACAGCAGCCAGCTTCTTAGGGAAAATTCTATGACTTATTTTTTTTAATTTTAGATTATAGCAAAGTCACTGATACATTACAATCTCCTATGCATTCTTTTAAAGACTCAAAGACCTCTAATTCACAGAGGTCGCAATGGAGCCCAAACCCAGAAACATAAATCTGAAAGTGTGTATGTATGCTCACCTTCTTTCCTACAATATTCAGCAACAATGCAGCTTTTATACATTCTTTATTAGGGATCTATAATGAGGCTTTTTCTGCATCTAAGTAACAAGAAGGCACATCAATTATACTACACATATAAAATATATGTATTTATACTTATGTTAGATTGTATAGAAAGATATAGTGAAAATAGTTTAGATACTTTTCAGACACTTAGATAAATTTCACATGAAGTTAGAGGCAGAAAATTGAATGGGAATGTCAATGTATACATTCTCTCTTAAAACACTGAACTTATCTCTCCCCTACTGACTTCTTCATAAGCTGATTTACATATATGGAGATTTTTTTGTTGGCGCTTTCTAGATATTTGTCATTGCAACTCTATTAAACCAGTTGCAGTAGCCTCTGATTGAATATGGTGTATGAAACGTGTATGCTATTCTCTCAACCTAATTTATAGCTCTCTTTCCTTGTCTACTCTAATTCACACCAAGACCCTTAAAAATCTAGATTACAGCATTGCAATTTTCAGGTAGCTTTTCCAAAATGATTAATGTGACTTAAACATGCTCCTTCATATTTTAATAGTAACTTCTTCTTAACATATAGCACAACTAAATGTGTGAAAACCAGTAGTCTATTTGTGGCTCTTCTTCATTAAGCTTTAATTTATTCAGAACAGGAACTCCCAGACATTTCAAATGTCATTTTCAGGGAAAACAAAGTTTGTTATACTAAAATAGTTGCAGCATTGGATATCACGGTGATGGAGCACATCTCAGTAAAGAGATAATGGCATTCTGCCTGTAACCAGGAGTAACAGGAAGTAGATTTATAATCCTGCCCTGAATCAATTATGAAATGTATAATAAAGGAATTTTTAAGACATTGGACATCTGTAAAGTTAGAGAAATGATCCTGAGAAACAGGAAACAAATGGGTGGAATTCTGATTATTCTGTGTTTCTGCCTCGATAGAGTTTCCAGGCCATTTTGGAGAAGGAGGCACTAAGAGCTGAGAGGAAGTCCTGAGCGTGGGATCCAGAGATGAGACTCCCGACAGACAGTTGTTTCTAGAGTTCATGGAAACATGGAACGGGAAACCTAATTCTGTGCCATTACATCTCCAGTGGAATAGCTAAAATAAAAATAAATAATAGTAATACAAAGAGAAAAATTGATGATACTAAGTGGACACTAGAATATGGAATAACTGAAACTTTTGCACACTATTTTTCAGCATGTAAACTGGCACAATTTCTCTAGAAAACTTGTCTGTAATAGTTATCAAATCCGAATGTATGCTCACACTATCAACTGTTAAATCAAGTTCTATGTACACACAACATAAATTAATATAGAGCATATGTATTCTTTACAATAATGTTCATAATGCACCAAATCACACATGTGATGTACATATGGATAAGAGGGTGTGATGTTTGTTGCACTCATACTAAAACAAATACTCAATTTTCAACCTTCATAAAGTATAAATAAGCAATTTGCTTTATTGTGCTGAAGTTGGGATAGTGACTACTGTGAACAAGAGAATAGGGATAAACAGGAATATAGCAGGAAGGGGGCTTCTTGAATAATGACATTCCAATCTGAACTGTGTGGTAGTCAACGTGGATGTGTTAACGTCATGCTAAGTCAGCAAGCTATTTGATTTCTTAACTTCTCTCTATAAAGTATAATGGAAAGGTTTGAAAGTACTGATATAGTACAAATTTCTAAATTACTCATCTGTGATTTTCTTCAATCTCATCTTCTATTTTTTCTTTCTCGCTTGTTTATCCATACCCCAAAACATTAAGGTACTGCTTCAAAAGGAACAAATATCTTTGAATTATTATATACGCGACTATCCAGTAACTGCTAGAAAATCATTTCTACAACTTATTGGGCTAAAAGATTGGACTTTCTGTAGTTGTCTCCTCTCACACATTCCCCCCTGTAAATTTAACAATACTAACATCTCTCTGCTTTATATACGTCTGCCTATCAAACTATATCCACAGAAACGAATTCTAATGACAGTCAAATAAAAGTGGAAGCAGAGGGGAGCCATCCAAGATTCATCAGAATTGTACTTTTATATACAAATCTAATGCTTGCTCTCCATGAGACCATATTTTTGGCTTGTTATTGATAAAGATTTCAGGGATAATATTTTTAGGCCTGCCACAAGAAATAACTTGTCCTATAAGCAAATGATACCTTTAGTTTATTTTCTTCAAATTATTCCATGAAAATATCACATCTTTAATTTGTTAGATATAACAAAGACTGCCTTCTGGAAAATTAAAAAGAAAACAAATAAAACCCAAGCTATTGCCACTTGCCCTGAGAGTGTAAGTGGTCCTCCTTGTTATTCAGACTATTTCACTGAAGGATTCATTCCTCTGCACCATCAATCAATTGGGAGACATTCACACAACAGGGCTGTTACCAGGGGTGGGCTGGCCCTACCTGGAAGGACAGTCGTCCAGGTGTACTTTCAAAAGGGATGGTAGTTTTCAATTTTTTTTAATGGTTATGTCTAGGCGGGGGTAGTCGGGATTACCAGGAAGGAGTAGGGGTGATCATCCCATTTCCTAGGTCTACTGTGAGAGCAGCGGTCCATGGGTATGTGTCTGTTTGACCTGTAGCCCCCTGCACTTGAGTGGCTGATGCCCACAGAGGCCTAAGCGGTTTAGTCAGAACTGAGTGAGCTGTCCCCATATCGACCAAAGTTCACAGGAGTGCCTCCAATTTTAAGAATTACTGTCGACTACTGGGGGCATATAGGTAAGAAACAATGGCCTCTTCAGTTTTTATCTAGGGACAGGACAGGTTTTGTCCTTTGTCCCCTCCTCTTGGATTCGTTTTTCCAATGCCCTTTCTCCTTACAGTAGGCACATTGATTTTTTTTCTAAAGGTGGTTTTTGGCCAGTCTTTCTCCTGCCCCAGGGCTCCCAAGCCTGGAGATCTGCTCCTAAGGCGGCAACAATCACTCGTCCTAATTTCCTGGCACTTTTTTCCTCTGGATTTTCCCAGTTATTGTAAACTCTGTGCTATGCTCGTTAGTTCCTCCCTATTCTTTCCTTAAAACCTTCTAAATTTTGCAGCTTTTTTCCTAATATCTGGGGTCGACTGCATTACAAAAGCCAGGTTTATTGCTTGTCTATTTGTGGGCGGGTCGAGATCTATCAGAGTGTAAGTCAGCTATGCCTTGAGCAGCCGCTCTAAAAAGGCTGCAGGGGACTCTAAGGGCCTCAGTTAGGTTTGTACATTCCCGGGCTGCTCTTTTCAGGTCAGTTAAAAGAGCCTGGAGATAGGCATCAAGGAACTCCTTACCTTGGTCAGTATTTGGATCCCAGTCGGGGCAGTTGGAAGGGAAAATATAAAAAAAAAATAAGAAAAAGAAAAGAAAAAAAAAACAAAAAACCAAGCTATCTCAGAAATGGTACCTCATTTTACAGTTGACTGTGCTTAGAAGGTCATAATGACACAGCCAAACTGAGCCCAGGATTTGTCAAGACTGAAAGTCACACAATTTTCAGGGATCTCATAAAAAAGGGGATTGCAAAAATCTCTTACCATTGCTAATTTACTGAAACAGAGGCTTCTATGAACCCATTGTTCTAGCCTCTTGCTAGGAACTGATAGGAATGAAAGGAAATGTTTCTTTTCCTTCATGGTAAGTCCAGTTCTTCGTGGTAATCCCACAGACCAGAAGACAATCACCTAAAGCAGCGGGAGGAGATACCTACAGGAGAGAAGAAGCAGTATAAGGAAATGAAATGGGCTTTTATAAAGAAAAAAAACAGTTCAAGGGTGATTATAAATGGCACTGTACAGCTAGCCTTGTCACGGAAGAGATAACAGGGTGATTGCCAAATAGAGTAGGGGACCTGTTGAAATATAGCATATCTTAGCTTTGGGAAATTCTGATGAGATGAAGACAGTCCCAGGGTGGGGAATCTGTGGTCTCAAGACTACAGATAGCCCTTCAGATCCTCAAGTAAAGCCTCTTAATGGAATCTAAACTTAACAGAACAAATCCCTTTATTATTAAAGAGATGGATTCAATCAAAATGCTACCCTCAAGGATCCAGAAGGCCACAGGTTCCCCACCCAACTCTTCATCTTTGGTAGTTTCCCTGAAAATGGATCCACAGATGCTAAGTGGGTTATGAATATCACCATCTCAGCCAGAAAATATCCTTGAGTGACTAATCATACAGGAAGAGACCAAAGATCCCAGTATCATATCTCAGGTTAAATGGGCCAAGTTGTATCGGTAGCATCTCTTTAAATGGATATACACAAAGTTAAGAAAGAGGAGCAGCCAGAGTGTTTACAGAATAATTCACAGGTGATGTTTATTCAGAGGTAAAAAGTAGGGTAAGTGTAGGCAGATGGATTCCAAAGAAATCAAAAGCTTGTTTAAATGCAAATGTTCCCAGGAAGAAGAAACATTCAGAGAAGAAATGATATATAAATAAAGTTCCTCTCAGCAGAATGTTTTCTTGCTCTGGTTTATAAGAGGCAACTTCAGGTGTCTAATGGAGATATACTGAAGAACGGAAAGTGGGTACCTTTGTGAAAGGAGCTTTAGTGCCTCTAAAAGCCTGCTGTCTGAGGCACTTTATTTAGCTATGGAACTGAACATACAACAAATTACAATCTTTCGTCTCTTTTAATTTTGTACACCAATCTTGACTTCAAGATGAGTTGACACTTCAAGAAATAAAAGTGTAATTTAGTCTCTCTCTTCATTCCCACTTAACTTGTATGATAACAAGCAACTGCTTAGCAAAGTAATTAATGGGAAATTATACTTTTATATTGGCAACTTGGGATGTACTTTCAAAGAACAAGACAGTAAGCACTGAATCATACTTTGACATCAATTATTCTCTATCTCAGCTGTTTAATCATAGCAACGGTATCAACCAGAAATCTAAAGGTGGGAAAGAGAATACAGTTTAACCCATTAAAAGGTTTTATGGGGGAGGATGAAGAATAAATGAAATGTACACTACTTTCAAAGATACGTAATAACAAATAAATCTCTTTTTCTTTTTAGCATCTGGTGTCATTAGTGCACATGGTATGCATTTGTTATAACATTTAATCCCACAAAATGCATTGTGATAATTGCTTAAGAAAAAAATAATGAAACCTCCATACTTCACACTTTTCTGCAGTGGATAAGATGAATATTTAGCAAAGCGAGTTAGCAGTTTGCAAATGTGCAATTAAAATCCTGGCTCTTCTCTAATTATGTAACACTTAAGTTAAATGGTCTTAATAGACATATAATGATAGCTTTATAAACCTACAGTTACTTATAATCAAATGTAATTTCCGTTTCAGTTTTAAAGCATCCATTAAATGTCTATTATAATTTTTAAGTAATTTTGCAGACATTTAATGAATACTTTACAAACCTAAATAGTAATTATTTCAAGAGACAACTGCTAAGGTATAGGAGTAACACAGCTATTCACTTGAATATACAGTTTTATACAAATTAGTGAACTATTTATGCAATACTCAAAGGATTTACTATAAAAAGACAATCTCAATTTTAATGTAATGTTATCTCCTAAAATAGAAACTATTTTTTTTCTAATTATATTCTGGGTCCCGTAACGTAACCTGTCATGTTTCCAAAATCATAACACTGGAAAGCTGAAGCTTCTCACAATCCCATGAATACTCTAAAAAATTATTTTTGTGTTGAGCAGAATAAAAATGTATTTTATACATTACTTCACTGTGATATTTTTGGTATGTAGTAAGGAAATTTTAAAAAATTAAGTGTAATGTAAATAGTTTTTCATTGTAAGTTATAGTTGATGAAATAGTTTCTAGTGCTTCAGAATTGTTATTAGTTCAGAAATACTGCTAATATTATCAGAAAACCATTATTTCTCATGGTATATAAACTAGTATAGGCCGGCCACATATTTTCACATAAAGATGCCCCAAAAAGAAAAAAAGCTTTGTGGCTTAGTACAGTCACTAAACTTTCTCATGAAGTAGAAATCATGCTTTTGGCGCATGTAGTTTCACTCAGGAATGTTACAGGAGGATTTTTAAAGCCTTTTTCAAGGGTGATGCACTTTAATTTATAGAATTACAGTCATTTTATATTTTCCATGAGATATAGGTATTTCGATAGTCAAAATTTCAACTATGGGCAATATCATTACACAAATACAGATAATTATTTGAAGATGAGCCTCCATTTTTAATGTCAATGTGTATTAATATATACATTTTAATTATGATTATAATAAAAAGTAATTTAACAATTTCATTGTTTTATACTTGTACTGGCTCCACATTGTGGTCATTTGTTACTTTTCTCATCCTAGCCGTCCTTGCTTTTTCTGACAAGTAAAAATAATGCACTCATTTCTCTCTCTGTACTGGCACTCATTCCATAAAGAGTTCTATCTAGTTATTAGCCATGACTGCTATGAAATACATAGTGTGCCAAAAAGTATGCACAGTTTGAGAAAGGAAAAAACTGTATTAAAATTGGAATACTCAAGTCATATTTTACTTGTGAAGTTACAAAAGATACAAGATGCAGTATACAAGATAACAGTTGTTACTAGTATAACAATTTTAACAGTTTTTTTCCTTTCTTAAAATAGTATACATTTGTCAGCACCCTCTGTATGTTTCTCTGTATATGTGCACATATATATATATATATATATATATATATATTCATCATATAGGTATACATAGCATACATAAAATAATACTTTTATAAGTCTGCATATAAATAATTAAGTATTCTCACTACATAAATAAGTATTTGGTTTCCTGATACCATCAGTAATAGTACAGGGGGTCTGTTTTTCTGAGCTCTTTCTCAATACTCGGCTACTTATGGGTTTTTTAGGTTCATGTACTGACATAAACATTCAGTGATAATGACTTCTATAAGGTGACTTGGTTCTTGAAGATCCATTCGAGATATCGCCCTATAAAAGTGGGTTTTCATTCTTCACTTCTTCTAGTTAATCTTGTACAACAATGCAGTGTCAGAGAAAAGGAAAAAAAATCTATCTGGGTAACATTTATCTCTTCTTATTTTTACAGTATCTGCTAGATATTTAAAAAAGAGAAATGAATAAAATAAAAGTCCTCACATTGGGATGGCACATTTCCTATTCACAAACTCAGAGGCATCTACAAAATTTATCTTGAGTTATTTCTAAAATATCGTTAAATTATTTAAAACTTTGTGTTAATCTTTATACAAATAATGAGAAGTAGTATAGCATGGCTTTTAGACATGGAGCTATACTTTGTCCTTTTTTTTTTTTTATTTTATTTTATTTATTTATTTTTTTATTTATTTTTATTGTGGAGAAGGGGCAGGGAAAGAAGGCGGGGGAAGAGGTGAGTGACAGGGTCGGGCCAGTGGCATGGTACCACATTGGCTGTATCTAGGTAGAGGCAGTTTCAGGCAGGGCCTTGCTGAGTCGTTGCTACGCGGAAGTAGCTGGATGGATCTGCTTCTAGTCAGGTTCGGGAAGTTGCACTAGGCCTCAGGCACATGGCAGGGCCAACAATTCCATCTTGTTTTTTGTATGGCGGAAAAACATAGCCCCTGTCTTAGGTTGCCTGCTCTTGCAGTTTCAGTCTTACCCGTCATGGGGATACAAACATCAATGGTTTGGTCCCCGTCTTAGGTTGACTGAATGCAGAGTGATCTTACCCGTCTTCGGGTACTATGAATGTAATCCACCATGCAGCCTCTCCATATCCTTTCTTAGGTTGTCCCCACTTTGGGAATCTTACCCATCATTGGGGCTATGGAGGGTGGTGAAGAATAATAGTTAGATTCTTGGTTAATGAGCTGGTGATATTGGACCTCAACCTGATTTAACTGCCTCTAACCTTTTTTGGGGGATACAGGGCCCAAAGGTGAAGGGTAAATAAGGGTAGCAGGGGAAGAAGGTAGTGTGAAAAACCATGTAGGCCCGTCCACAGGGTATTTTCTAGAATTTCTTTTATTCTCTTTTCTAGATCTTCTTAGAGTGTTTTGATCTTGTTTTGCACGATCTCAGATCTGTTTGCATAAAAGTAGCACTTCTCCTGTAAAAAATAAACAGATGCCTCCCTTTTTGGCAGTTAATAGAACTAATCCCCATCTTGTTGGGGCAAGTATTTAAAGTCTCTTGCCGAAACCCAAATGTTTTTTTTTTTTTT
>CAUYPK010052275.1:0-10000 GCA_963574355.1 Loris lydekkerianus | reverse complement strand
TAAAAACCACAAAAGAGATAATCAACAAGAAAATGAGTAGAGTTTCACATCTCCTAACCATTTTCTCTTGTTTCTTTTTCTCTTTGTTTGATTTCTTTTTTTGATAGAATAATTCTAAAAATTAAACTATTGTGCATGATCCTGCTTCTAAACCCAGCTCATGGATTTAAGGGGGTAAAAAATATATATATTCAACCAAAGACTAATAAACATGTTCCTTACCTCCCAGATCCCAAGGCTTCTTTTTCAATACAGGCAAATGGTTTAGTAAGGGTATGTTTTTGTTGAAACATACAAATGTGTGTACCACTTAAATAAGCAATTGTGTAGACCCATAATGACAACTTGTTTTAAATAGCATTCTTTGCCGTGTTATGATATCGTGATACATGTATACCATCATCTGATATAACTGAATTTAGAAGACTATTTTAGCATATACTCTAGTCCTCTTTCAAGATTCTAAAAGCTATTTAAATGGTAATTTACACCAGATATTCCTATTATTGCCCTTGGTAATTAGTTATGTTAGTAGCTCTAAGGAATGAAGTTCTAACTAGTCTATTTTAGAATCTTGCTTTGCTGAAGCTTTGTCAGGATTCATCCTCACATCTTCTTGCTACTAACTTTGATAAACTAATTTAATTTTCCTTAAAGCTTGAAATAGACTTCTAAGTATATTTCTAACAAAAAAAAATTATATTTCTCTTCTTTTCAAAATGGAATGTCCTTATCCGTGTACCGTACTGAATGTATTTTCTTTCCCTGGAGCTCCTGCCCCTCAGTTTAAGAAGTAGATCAAAGGAAGCTACACAAACCACAAGTATCCTTGACTTGCGGACCCGTGATGGGGTAGGCTAACAGGATGGGATATTTCCCAGCCTGTATCAGCCACTGCTCAGTGTTTTGGTGACTTGCCATGGGTGGGTGCTGCAGCTGTCCAGGAGTAGTGCCTGCACACTACCAAAATGCTCATTGGTGAGAGGAAGTCTCCAGCAAAACCAAAACTGCAGGGCAAGCTTAGCTATCAAACTACCAAGAACTTTTAAGCTTAGCATCCAGCAGAACACAATTTATTCCAAGATGAGTTTGGAATTGTCCAAATAGGAATACCATTCCATATAGGAATGGTATTAAATGATACTGAGTCACATTAGAAAGTTATTACCTTGACTGTTTTCAATTCATTAGATTGTGACAAGGAGAGAATCTCAATTTGGTACTGGCATGTCTCTCACACCTCTCTAACACCCACAAGTGTCAAAAAATTTTTAGAGTAGATATTACACCCAGCTAGAGTATCCATGTGGATTTTTATTACTTTTTCCTTTTGTGTTTTATGTTAACTTCTATTGATAGCAAGTAATATCCTTTTGCCACTTAAAGCTTAAAGGTTCTTTACAATCAAAGTTTGACAAACAACTTTAAAAAGTAAGACGGTCACTTTGCAATATGATTTTATCATTTCAAAATATGCAAAAGAGCAATTTTAAAATGTATGAATATAATGGTTTCTAACCCTTTGCTGTTCGATTGGATGGTCACTAGGCAAATGTTGCCTCTTAGCAAGTTAACTGTTGGTGGTCTGGAATTATATATGTGGTAGGTATAAAATACATACAAGATTTTGAAAACTTAGTTTAGAAAAGAATATAAAACATCTCATTAACAACTTTGTATTAATTATATATTATAATAAAAATTGTACATATTGGGTTAAATGTATTGTTAAAATTAATTTCACCTGTTTGGTATTTTTTTTCTTTTTTTCATTTCCTTGTTTTTGTGTTTACTTTTACTTTCTTGAAGGTGGACACTTGAAATTTAAAATTACAAACGTAGCACACCTAGTTCTATTGGACAGCACCAGTTTAAGCAGGTGACCACACTCCACAAGGGGGCAGCACGGGAGCACAAAAAATGGAATAGCTACTTTTTTGGATGGTTACGTTTTAAAGTCTCAAATTACAAGGCGTTGACATAATCAACAAGGGAAATTGATCTTTAATATTAAACAAAAGCTTCTTTAAAAAAAAAAAAGCACTTTTATGGCTAAGAATAGAGGAATAAAGCAGATGAAGACTACAAAACATTTAGCATTTAGCATTTAGCATTTGACATCAAGTACTCCAAAATTATATTTTTCTCCATCCTCACAGGGTCTCTTTTCTCTTACTCTGAAAAGAAAAGTAACTATGTAGAACCTACTAAAATAAATCGCCTCCCTTTTTTAAATGTCTGCCTAAAGAAGTTGTTCTAATGTAAGGTGGACTAACTAGGTGCCAGCAAACATCTGCTTAGGATACAGGTGACCAAGAGCATGTTGTGTACACTGTCCAGTCACCCCTTACTGGTTAGTGTTTCATACTTGAAATTAGAAAGTATCTTCACCAGCTTTCTTATACTTGGGATTGCCTGCAGGGCCGCAAACTCACAGCTAAAGTGCTGTCTCCAACATTGGTGGTGATGAGCCCTTCGATGGTGCCATACTCAACATCTCGGGGATTGAGACGTTCTTGGTTGCGCCTTTTAAATTTTCGGAGAGCCACTCCCAGAAGGCAGGCTAGAAGGCATACTGCAAACACTACAGAGAGAACGATGAGGCCGACCTCTAAGTGGAAATTCTGTGTTCCAGGGAAGGACTTCCCTAGAGACGGGTGAGAGAGGAGAAACTGGCTGTAAGCATCACTCTTCACTTATTATTCAGCATAACCAATAATATCCTAACACACCACTCCTAAGTCCTCACCACACAATCTTACATGTCACAAAGAATTAAAACTAAAATACTTCCTAATACCTGGCCAATGTAACCATCATTCAATTAGACACAACTGGAAGTTGAGAAACATTCCACTGAGAATCAATTGTATTAATGCAAGTATATGAAAGTACTTTTAAAATACAAAGCACAGTACAGATTTTTCATATTACTCTTACTAACTTGGGTTTGTTATGCTTTAGCATCAAGCCCTTACAGGCAGACACTGTGCTGTAATATCCCTATGTGGAAGTGCTGAATTAAAACCAAGTTATATAATTCTGTGGTCTCTCTCTTCCACATATCATGGAAGTCTACTGCTGAATTCTCACTGATCTTTTGGCCTCATGACTTCTGCCCAGGAAACTATTCATTCCTCTCTTTATTTACTCATTTGCTCCAACATTCATTCCGGGATTCACTCCCTTGTTCAGGCATTATTATATGACCCATGCAAATGTTGGTGCATTCACTCAAAACTCTTCACATTATCACTTGAGCAAATATTCAGAAAGGCTTTCTACTTGGCGAGTGGGTTAGATCCAGACTTCTTAGTTGGACACTGAAGATCCACAATAAAAGAGTCCCAAAACAATAACCATGTCTGGATTCCAGACCCCTGCATGACATCATGTCACTAGGCCTTGTTCTTCCTTACATATGCCTTGTTCCCACGTTCCTGGTCCCTTTAGCAATCCAATCTCAAGCCTAATTTCCTTTCTATTTTCCTTAACTTTCCATGCCCAAATAATTAACGACTCAGCACACATGATACTCCCTGGTGCATGTCATTTGTATGATAAAGTGTAAAACTAATGAAATACAATATTAAATTGCAAATATTGTGACCTCCCTAATTAAATTAGAAATTCCTTAAATAGAGAAAATCATTTTCTATGAAAACTCAGGGTCCAAGAGAGTGTTGCACAGACTAGGAACTTCATACTGTTGATACTGTAACTATTGTGTGAGTACAGACATTTCTTGAATGTCCATCCACTCGATTTATAAGAATTTAACTTCCACAACATATAAAAGTAAAGCTCACACCATTAAAGAATCCATTAGTTCTAACAATTTAAATAGTTAATCTCTCATTTTAAAGCCTTCTTTTATTATTCAACCTATTTTCTGGTCAGAATTTAACCTTTTCAATATGGCTTTAAAGTCATTTCTTTAACCTCAAAATAGCTACAATATGATCTTTGTTTCTCTGTCTCTTCCTTTGCTGGCTGACATTTCTGGTAGGGTATACTCCTAGTAGTCCTTCTTGCTCCACATTTTGGGGTTGTTTCTTCTCGGGTTAAGTAAAAAATTAAATGATTATACCTATTAAAATATATGATCAATATATATTAAGAAAATTAATTTGGCTTGGGGTGAGTTTATATTAATATTTGCAGGGACGATTACATTTTATAGGGAAACAGATTCAGAAGAGTGTTGATTTCCACAGGATATGAAATCCACATTAAATATAATATGAAGAATATTCCATATACACCATGGGGTTCATGAGAAAGCTCAATCTGCTTCAAGTTTCAGGGATGGGTCACTGGGCATCAGTTATGGGAGAAAAGAGCCTTCCTGTGTCTCCTTCCTCTTACAGGAAAGGCATTCCACCCACGTACCAGTCTTATATTCCATTTCCCTCCTTACATACTTGACATGAAGAGGAGTATTTATTAAGCAGAAATGCTTCAGAAATTATGACTAACATCACAGCTCCTTCACAGAAAAGGGTATCAAGAGCTGTTTACCTATTTGCAGCAACCAAAACAGAAATGATCAGCCAATCAACCTGTCCTCAAGGTAGACATCACCTTGCCTACATTCCCCAAAATGCCCATCCTCCTTTTAGATGCCCAAAGGCCATGCCTTTCTCTTCCTCACCTAGAGCTACATTTCTGGTCACCCAATCACCTTTGGTTCAGAGAGTAAGAGGAAAGCCTATGTATGGCTCCTTAGATCTGAAACTCATGCAGACTTAGGAGAATATGACAAAACTCCTTGATCTAGAAACAGAAAAGTCCATGGTAACCTTTGGTGGGCAGCTGGGCTGTGATGTTCCTGTTACACCAGTCCCCTTGGCAGCACTCCACAGCTTGGCCAGGGGATGGTGGGGTCTTACAAGTCATCTTCCCCTGCTCATAGACCTGGAAGCAGCCTTTCTGGTAGACATGGAAGCCATCATTGATGCTTAGCGAGGAAAAGCACTGCTGGCCTTCACAGTGGTCCTCGCTACCGCAGGAGAGGCCTTCACACACACACATGTAAAGTTTGGGAGCGACCTTGGGCTTCTCATCTGCAAAGGAGAAAGGAAGGAAAAAGAAAATCACTGTATAAGTTTTAACCCCACTGGGCAATGACCATTCCAAACACCTTCACCAAACAGAAAGTCAATCTAGGCATCACCACTGGCCGTGATGAGCATATTCTGTGATCTTGTCACTTGACCAACCACCAAATAACAATCACCTCTCAACATAAGAATGCATTTATATAAGCTTTACACTCTTTCAGAACACACAAGGTCAAAGACTTGTTATCTTCTGTCCATAGACTTCTGAAAATCAGCTTCTTACACTACAATTTTCCTGTTACCTTTAGTTAAATGGATTCATACTCATATTCCAGTTCTTTTTAAAATTTCTTTTATTTATTTATTTATAGATAGGATGTCACTCTGTCACCCAGACTTGAGTGCAGAGGCACAATCACTGCTCACCAGAACCTCAAACTTCTGGGCAAAGTGATCCTCTCACCTCAGCCTCCCAAGTACCTGGAACTAACTATAAGTACATGCTACCATGTCCAGCGAATTTATTTTCTGTAGAGATGATATCCTGCTATTTTTCCCAGGCTGCTGGAAAACTCCTGGGCTCAAGCAATCCTCCTGTGTCAGCCTCCCAAAGTGCTGGGATTATAAACATGAGCTACCACACCCACTGATATGTCAATTATTATAACAAAAGAAAAGTTTTACTGGAATATAATATTCAACACCTTTATGTTATACATAAAATGGCTCCTAAATATATAGTGGCTATCAATACCAGTTCCTGCTAGCTCTGTACAAACCTCCATCAACTCATAAAACAAGGAATGCTGACATTTCTATAGTTAACTGACTCCTGAGGAAATATACTACAAGTTGAGTAGCCATTATCTGAAATACTTGGCAGAAGTGTTTTGGATTTAGATTTGGGGAGCATGGATTTGGAATATCATTTATACCAGTTGAGCATCACAAATCTGAAAATCCAAACTCCAAAATGTTTCAGTGACCATCTCCTTTGAGTATAATGTCGGCTCTCAAAAGACTTCACATTTTGAAACATTGATTTCAGATGCTCAACTTGTAGTATTTAATAAGAATTTGTAGGGATGCACATTCTGTAACTAAAATATCCATATTATCAATATTTCCAGCTAGATACGTAGACTAACTTTTCAATAGTACCAACACTGAATTTTTTACATTGGTTATAATGGGAATTAATAGCTACTTAAAATCTTCAACCAGCAGAAAAAAAATTTGGCACTAACTATTAAGGAAGAAGGCACCACAGGGAGACAAAGGGACAGAACAATGTCTGAAGAGTAAGGTGACAGATGGGACCAAAGGAAGAACCCACACCTGGCAGTCCAGGGTGTGATGGAAAGAGAGACAGAATGTATCAGGAAAGCAAACACAATCACACCTCTTAACTATCCCTCTCTGAGAAATACTTATGCACAGTCTAATTTTCACATCACTCTTTTCCTCTCCCTTGTTGGAATGAGTAGTCCAGACTTGCTGGTCCTGACAGTTTCCACTAGTAGGAAAGGAAAGTGAGGATAGAATGTAAACAGGAAGGTCCGGGAGGCCTCTTATTAGCCTAAGCCACGTTCACCAAAGCACTATTCACATGCGGAAGGAAACTCAGCTTTCAGAGGTCCCACTGCAGAGGTCTGTGGCACAGGGGGGGCGCTTTCTAATCCTTGAACCCACAGTAGTGGGTCTGTGAGATAACTGCTTCTTTCTTAAAATAACAGGTCGGGTGGCTGTGCTTTCCAGAGGAGACCTTAAGGTAAGGTCTTTGAAAATGTCAAGCTCATTTACACAGATTTGTGTGGGTGTGTGTAGAGATGTGGGTTATCGCAAAAAAGAGAAACGCGTTCTTAATCTTTCTTCTTCCCTCTTCAAAGAAGTGGAAAAATAGTTCACTGCCCACTGTAATGTGGGTGCCTCGTCCCACAGAGTAAGTGCACGCAGACACACAGACACAAGCCTGCTATTTATAATTGACTTGCTAGTTCTTTTGAAAACCACAAGGGGCTCATCCGAAAGCAAAGACATGCCTGAAAGCAGCAAATCCAAAATAGCCGCTGACAGCCTATGTATGTCACCAGTCTCACCCCGGAGAATAAAGAGCCCTCAGACGTTTTTAATGAGTGAAAATTGTAATGAGCAAAGAGATGGCCTTTATTTTCCTGCCTAGAGAAATCCAAAAGAAATCCCAGCACTAGGCTATTTCTATGAGGATGAGGAACATATATATCTGTTGACATAATCCAGCAAAAAGTTTACACTTGCCAAAAGAGAGCTGGAAGATAATATTTCCAGGGAGTCTAGACATGCTCACCACTCTTGAATGGCACAAAGCAGGGCTGAGGGCTGCCAACTATGCTGCCAACAGGTGATGACTCTTCCCAGAGAACTGGATGGGTGGGGCAGGCGCAGAGTTAATGGTGTCAGACTTATTTGTGCTATACAGCAGGAAACTGAAGACTATATATTCCAAACCGTGAAATAATGCAGTTTACGTAAGTTTGAAACATAAACATGTATTTTAAAGTCCTAAATATGTTTAAAAGATTGTAGATATCCAGGATATATACCTAACACAATGAAGAGTATGGGCCTACTTGGCCTTACATTGGGGATGAGGGGTCAGTGTGGGATAAAGGGGAAAAACGAAAATGAAGTGAGCAAATCAACTCACTACACACAGGGTCTCAGTCCTACCGAAACGGACCAATAATGGTCGCAGGGAACCAAAGAGTTAATGATGCTTTGTGGTTCTAATAAAAATGTCTAGGTCAGCCCTCAGAATGGGAGAAAATATTTGCAGGTTATACCTCTGATAAAGGTCTAATAACCAGAATCCACAGAGAACTCAAATGTATTAGCAAGAAAAGAACACGTGACCCCATTTCAGTGTGGGCAAGGGACTTAAAGAGAAACTTCTCTAAAGAAGACAGACGCAAAATCTACAAACACGTGAAAAAAATCTCATCATCCTTAATCATCAGAGAAATGCAAATCAAAACTACTTTGAGATATCACCTAACCCCAGTAAGAGTAGCCCACTTAACAAAATCCCAAAACCAGAAATGTTGGCGTGGATGTGGAGGAAAGGGCACACTTCTACACTGCTGGTGCGAATGCCCACTAATACGTCCTATGCCAAGGATGTTTGGCGAATACTTAGAGATCTAAGAATAGACCTGCCATTCCATCCTATAATTCCTTTTCTAGGTTTATACCCAGAAGACCAAAAGTCACAATATAACAAAGACATCTGTACCAGAATGTTTATTGCAGCCCAATTTATAATTTCTAAGGCACGGAAGAAGCCCAAGTGCCCATCGACCCACGAATGGACTAGCAAATTGTGGTACATGTACACCATGGAATACTATGCAGCCTTAAAGAAAGATGGAGACTTTACCTCTTTCATGTTTACATGGATGGAGCTGGAACATAATCTTCTTAGAAAAGTATCTCAGGAATGGAAGAAAAAACATCCAATGTACTCAGCCCTACTATGAAACTAAACTACAGCTTTCACATGAAGGCTATAATCCAACTATACTACAACACTATGGGGAAAGGGCCAAGGAAGGGGAAGGGAGGGGGGAGGTTTTGGTGGAGGTAGGGTAATGGGTGGGGCCACATGTATGGTGCATCTTAGAATGGGTACAGGCGATTGCACTAAAGTACACAGCTATGATTTAACATAAAAAAAAATTAAAAATTTAAAAAAATTAAAATTAAAATTAAAATTAAAAAAAACTATGAACAAAAAAAAAAGAGAGAAAGAAAAATAAAGTTGGCACTATCTCAAAATTTAAAAAAAGAAAAGAAAAAGAAATTGAATTCAGAATCCGGATAGCAAATAAGATCGAATTAGAATTCCAAGCAGTAACCCAAAAGATGTCTCAAGAATTCAACAAATTCAAAGACCAAATGACCAATGATTTTGACACATTGAAACAAGAAGTTGTATCACGCAAAGATCTGAGAAACACAGTAGAATCCCTTAGTAACTGAATGGACCAAGCAGAGAAAGGATTTCTGACATTGAAGACAAAGCTTCAGAATGCTCCCAAACTCTCAGAAATGAAGAGAAATGGAGGGCAAAAACAGATCACTCCCTCACAGAGCTCTGGGATAATTTGAAGGAAACCAATATTTGTCTTATAGGGATCCCCCAAAGCGATGAAGTGGCTTCACAAGGCACAGAGTCTCTTCTCCATGAGATTATGAAAGAGAACTTTCCAGACATGCCAAGAGATTCTGAATTTCACATAGCTGACAGTTTCAGAACTCCAGCACAACTCAACCCAAATAAGACATCCCCCAGACACATCATAATCAATTTCACAAAGTTAATATGAAGGAGAAAATTCTGAAAGCAGCCAGATCAAAGAAAACCATCACCTACAAGGGCAAGAATATTAGAATAACTGCAGATCTCTCTGCTGAAACTCAAGCTAGAAGAGGAGGGTCATCGACTTTTGATCTCCTAAAACAAAATAACTTTCAACCCAGGATCCTGTACCCAGCTAAACTGAGCTTCTTTTATGACAGAGAAATTAAATACTTCAATGACATTCACATGTAGAAGAAATTTGCCACAACTAAACCAGCTCTGCAGGACATTCTTAGACCTATCCTCCATAAAGACCAGCATAATTCTCCTCCACAAAAGTAAACCCATCCAAAAATTTTTGATCAAATTCCAACTTCCACAGTCGCAAAAGGATTAAAAATGTCCACCAGACTCTCGAAAGGCTTATCAATACTCTCAATTAATGTGAATGGTTTGAATTGTCCTCTAAAGAGGCACAGGTTGGCTGACTGGATACAAAAACTCAAGCCAGATATCTGCTGCATCCAAGAATCACATCTTACATTAAAAGACAAATATAGACTCAAGGTGAAGGGATGGTCATCTATATTCCAGGCAA
>CAUYPK010052273.1:0-23543 GCA_963574355.1 Loris lydekkerianus | reverse complement strand
TCTTCCTCATGAGTGATTTCTTTTATCTGTTTCCTTGCCCTAATTTTCCTTTCATTTCCTTTTGCTCTTTAAGTTCCTGTGCCTGTGGACTAAGGTTTCAATGAGTTCTTTTGGTACTGGACCAGAAGGATTAGAAGGTTGAAGAGCAAGAAGGGATGAAAGAATCAAGGAAATAACGAAAAGAAACTGGAGACAAGATAGAGGGTGGCTAAAACGAATCTTGACAAAAAGAAGATTGGCACAGAAAGAAGGAGACAGAGCAATACAGGTGTACAGTAGGGTACTTTGACACAACCTTAAAAAAATCCCAACCACTGGCAGTGCCCATTTGGGTGGTTCCCTTGAGATCAGCAGCTCTTTGCTAACCTGGTCAGACACCGTACCCCACCTCCACCAAGTAGAGAGGAAAGACAAAAATGCTGTAAATCAAACCAAAACAAGCAAACAGAAAACTTTACAGGATAAAATTGGGTGAAAAACCAAATAATAGAAGCAGAAACACTATCAAAAATGAAGTTCTAGTTATTGAAAAAGGTAGCAATGGGAAATTTCAATTAAACTAGAAAAATTGAGAAAGAAAAAAAATGTACAGAAAAGGTTGAAATTAAAAAACAAAACAGGAACAACAACATCAAAATAAACAAACAACCAAACAAACAAAAAAAACAACAACCACCAACAAAGCAGTATATATATCTTGTTGAATATTGTCTGGGCAGCAGGTGGTCTTCTGGGGTATGAGATGTTAATCACAAGGCTGATGTGACTGGAGGCTTCCGCTGATTTCTCAAACCCCACAGGGTAGACATCCTAAGTCTCTCCTCAGCCTTCTGAAAAGGTACTTTAGGCTTCTAAACTTGCTAAGCAGAAGCTTTTCCAGAAAAGTGCTTGTTGCTGGAATCACTGCTGAAGTTGGCACACTTACCCAGTGTGCCAAAACCAGTCTCACTCTTCCCCTGAGGGTTAGGGCTGTAAGGCGGCTCAGTTCCCGCCCTTAGACTGCTCAATCACTAGGTTACTAGCTCCACCCGATCCTTGCTCTGCAACCCAGAGGGCGGACCTTGCTGGGGCATCTCTCCCAGTGGCTCCCTGTGGCCCACAGGCAAACACTAATATCTCCATCTGGCTCAGCGGCTCAGACTGGGGCCCTATACAACACCCAAAGTTCTCCTCACTCCTGCTCAAGTTCTCCTCAAGGCAATTCAACTGAGTGCCAAACACCAATACAGTTCACAGGTAAGGCCTTTCCAGGTTGCAGTCTCGCTGCTACTGTATTTACAGTTGCCAGCAGGATTAGATCGATTGAACACACACGACCACTTGCCAGTTTTCCACTATTTTTGTCCTCCTCCTGGGGTTCAGAAGTCTCTCACTGACTCCCTGTATCCTCACAGGGATGATTATAGGCAGATCCCATCAGCCAGAGATGCCGGGAGTCTTATCTCCCCAGACTCACGGTGCCCAGATGCAGGTAAGCTGTTACTTGGCCGCCATCTTGCCCTCTCCCTGGATAAACTTTTTTATTATTATTTATCTTATTGTTGTTTTGAGGCATGGTCTCACCCTGTCATTTGGGCTAGACTGGAGTGGCTTCATCATAGTTCACTATAACCTCAAACTACAGGTTCAGTAATCCTACCGCTTCAGTCTCCTGAGTAGCTGGGACTAGAGGTGTGGGCTACCACACCTAGCTAATTTTTCTATTTTTGGTAGAAGCAAGGTCTTATTCTTGCTTAGGCTGGTCTTGAACACTTGGCCTGAGCAATCTTCCTGCCTCAGCCTCCCAAATTGCTAGGATTACAGGCATGAGACACAGCTCCTGCTCTGTTGTTTATTATTTACTTTGCTTAAAAATAAATTGTATGAGTTAAAATTTTGTAATGAAGACCTACATTATAAATAGTACAAAAACATTCTCAGATAACATTTATAGCTTTACAAGTGTGTCTTTAATGAACTTTAAGGTATACCTTCCCTGGTAATTGCTGACAACTTGTGTTGTTGTAGGTTGACCATCATGTGTGCTTATCAGAGGTACTATTGACTTATACTTGTTCTGTTTATTGATTTCTTAATTAGTTTTCTAAGATAGCTAATCAGAGAGAGATGTAGGTATTTAGGATACTTTCATTAAACCATGGAATGAAATTTAAAACAGAAATGTGTGACCTGAAACTAAAGCTCAGTAAAAGCAAAGCTCTTGAGGACCACAGATGCAATATATTACTCTATTGTGGGTAAAATTGTTACAATTTAATTTCTATTTTTCACTTCAGAATAATAATATTTTCTTTTTGGTTTATTGGTTAGGGAAAGCTATCACAGGACACAGCTATGATTATGCGAGTATTTCCATTTCCATCTGAATCATAGAGTAGCAGAAAAGTAAATGCACCTCTTATGGCCTGTATATTACTGTATACTAAACACATATCAGTTTTGATACTTTCTCTTTTTATTAGAAATCTATTGATAAAATATGAAACTTGCCATGTTTTCATATTTTAATGGTATTTTAAAATCAAATTAAGTATTTCTGCTCAAATATTTACTAATATAAAATATAATACTAATAAAGTCCTTTATCTAAAAATTCTTTAGCTTTAATTACCTTCTTTTGAATTGATATTTTCTTTTTTAAATTAATTTAAAGCTACTAGTACTTTTATATCATATCCTGTGCTGTTCTATGTGATATAAATTCTAATAAGTATTTCACACTATATTTTTTAAAACAGTGATATCTAATTTTATACCACCTTCATAATCACACAAGTTGTTAAAAAAAGTCATAGTATTTTCTTGTTCCTACTGTATATCTGTGCATTTTATTAGGTGTTTTGCTGTTTTTTCTTATTAAAGTTGATCAAAAATTAGACTCTATAGATCTGTACAATAATAAAAGCTGATTATTAATAATGTGTGATTAAATTAAGAGCTTTGAACAATGTACATTGAGATAAGACATTTATACCAGAGTATTAATGTTGCACTTGACTTACAGTAAACTCATTAAACAGTTTTGATCTTGGAATTTTTATGTACTAGTAAGGAAGATTTTTACTGTCAAGTTAATCACTTTTTCAAATTATTAATAAAACTTTTTTATATGACTTATGGTAAACAAAATTTACAGAGCTGATTTTTCAAAAGTCTTTGCACGAATGAAGTGAAAAATCAAGATAATAAAATCAGAAGACAGCTTTAATTTTTTGTTTTATTTTAAGCTTAAAATCTAGGAAATGTGTGAACTGTTGTATAAAAAAGAGCTACTCATTTATTCATTCTTTTATTCAAACATATAACCAATATTTATTACACATATAATGTTTTTTATGTGCAAATTGAATCAGAGAGCTTTTTGTTTCAGAGCAAATAGTTTTCATTTAAACATTCCTCACATAGAGTAGTAAAAGACTCATGTATACCTCTAGTACTCACTGATTCTTTCCTTAATCATTCATCTAGTAATTCAGCTGGTATTTATTCAGCAGCAGATGCTCATTTATAGAAAATGAGAAACAATATGTTGAGGAATTGGGGGGAGATGGAAACAGTTGTTTAGAAGATATGAATAGACTTAAATTTAATAGAAGATAAATAGATTTATTTGTGGGAAGTGTGAGAAAAGAGAATACAGAAGCAAATAAAATACATGTTTTCCAACTTCCCTGAATTACATATGTTTATTTTTTATTGTTTATAGATAATTTAGGGACATAACTTGGATTAATCGACAACATTTGTCACATAGTTTATTTAAAACTAGTATTGCACAGCTCACTCCATCTTCCATATTCCCTCACTAATGGTAACAAACCAAACTGGAGTTACATAACTGGAAGAGTATATAGCTTCCATGCCCTAAAGCAAAGAGAGTTTCAGAAACTCATAACATTTATTGATGGCAAAAATTATTCTAACAGTGTGCAAGATAAACCTTAGTAGTTTACTATGATCAAATAGGGTTTCTTAAGCCATGAATGTTAAGGGGAACTTATAAATAAAATAGAAAACCATCATTTCTACAGCAATATTTTGGGTGAGTCTGCTAACTAGACTCTGGACCCATGTCTACTTGACTAATTGTGTTTAAACCATCTTTCACCAAGTATAGCTTAGACTTTTGTGTTATAGTATATTCAATGGTGTTCTTCCTAGACCTAGACCTTTCTCTAGGGCCAGTGCATCTATACACAGTTGCCTGGAGCATCAGCTGCACTTCACTTTAACTTGTAGAAACTGTCTGGGTCAAGGTTATATCTCTCAGGAGGCTTCCTGTAGCTACTGGCAAGTTAATGCAGGGACAAAAAAGGCCAGGTTTTTTTTTTTTTTTTTTTTTTTTTTCCTCAGTTCTGGACAACTCTGAAGGAATTGGCACTGTTTGACAATGAAGAAGATTTGAGAAGTGGACGTGCAGCACATAGATGTAAGGATGAAGGAAGGACTTGGACAAAGCCTTACCATACCCCTAGGGATCAAATTGAACTGCTAGAGTGCTGCATCTTGGTATTTATTTCAGGATTAAGAAAACCGAGGGCAGACATTCTAACCCCCCCCCCCCCCAGGGAATCTTTTCTAGTCTTAGCATGTGTATAGCATTGAAAAGACTTCTGGTTCTTTTTACCTTGAGTGGATGTGGGGGCATTACAAGTTCTATTACAGGAAGTATGTGAGTAAGGCAGGCTTATACAACTTTTCAGAAGGAGCAACTGAAGCTTAAGGGTATCAGCAATTGAAGAATTCACATTGGCAGCTACTGTGATTTTTTTTTTTTTTTTAACATTAAGTACATAAGGAGGAATAATGATAATTTTTATGAGTTAGGAAGAGCATGGAAACCCCATTCCAGAATTCCTCTGTGTATTTGAATGGACAGTAGACTCACTTTCTTCTTTTCCCTTTTATTCTGCACAACTTGTATGTACACTTCACCCTGGTCCAAACATAATAAATGATTCTCTAAACCTACCATGGCGGGCATACTTGCTTAAACACCTAAGAAATACAAACATTGGATCTTTCCCGAATATCATGAATCAAGGCTCAAACTGAAGGTTAACCTGAATGAAACAGAAAATTGAAGAGAAGTTAAATAGTTTCTCTTCCCTGCCCTGCTCAAATGTAGTTTATATTTTCACTCTTCATACCAAATTTTAGAAAAAGACCAACTATGTACATTTTAACTCACATTTTTGCATTGATAAAAGCAGTATCAACTCAAAATGATACTTGGAACAAATATTTTCTCTTATACTTTAAATTATGCGAGGCTAGAAGGAGAACAGAAAGTAGATCTCTAATTATATTTTGGTGACATATGTTGGAAGGGCTGGTAAACAAAAGAGGGAGTAGGAAGAACCTGGACATCCTTATGCGTGCCAGTCAGTGCACTGTCCTTAGCCAAAAAGCAATCATGGATTTTAATAATACTGTACATCTCGAAGGTAGGGATGTTAAAATAAGAATGAATGTATATTTAAAAAATGAAGAATATATGAAAAGTACTGTCAGAATTAAAACAAAATTCACTACACAAATAAATGGACTATTAAATGAAAAAATGTTATATTCAATAACATATCAAAGTCCAATTTTGTCTTTTCAGCAACAGATACTTCTATAATAAAAGGATCCTTAAACATGGTCATATAAGCATGAAAATGAAAATGTGGGCAAATATGTAAAATGAAATTGACAATTAACAAATACCAAGGTTTGCGTTCATTATATCACAAAATGTTGAAATTCGGTCAATAGTTGATAACTGATATTAAATTATAATGCTAAAGTATATTCTGCACAATGAATGTGTAGGAGTTATGATCATTTTGTGTACAAATGAGGTAGCGTTAACATTTATAAAAGCAAAAACCATCAGAAATAGAATTAAATGCAGCAAACCCTTATTCTTATTGTAAGTAGAAAACTTTAATTTGCCTATCAGAGTTATGATAATAGAACAAAGACAAAAAATACTTAAAATATTTAAAAATATAATTAGGTGAATCAATATTCTATACTACTATAACCTGAAAAGATCAAATATACCTTTTTTGTTAGTATCAATAGAAGAACTCAAAGGAAATAATATCCTTGATTGCAAATAGTCTTAATCAACTAACCAAACTAGAAGTAGTACAGAAAACATTCTCTATTATAGATATACTGAAATAATAAATCAATAACAAAATTAAAAAGATCCCTACCACTTAATATTAAAAAATAAACAATAGTCTCTATGAAACACATTAAAAGTAAACTGAAATAACATATTATGGAAATTCCAGATAATTAATACAATGGAAATGCTGAATACCTAAATTACTGAACAGAGGTAGCAGTACTCTCAGATATGTTCACAGACCTAAATATTTCTATTAATGAGAAAAAGAAATTAAATTAAGCAAATAATTTATTTTTAAACATGTACCTAAGAAAAGCTGAAGAGATTAATACAATAAAATTGGAAAGAGTGAATAGAAAAACAAAAAGCAGAACACTAAAACTTCCAAAGAAGATAAATACCAGCTAGTGCAGTGGCTCACGCCTGTAATCCTAGCACTCTGGGAGGCCAAGATGGTGGATCATATGAGCTCAGGAGTTCAAGACTTGCCTGAGCAAGAATGAGACCCCATTTCTACTAAAAATAAAAAAAAAAACACCCAGGCATTGTTGCAGGGGCCTGTAGTCCTGGTTATTGGGAGGCTGAGGCAAGAGGATCACTTGATCCCAAAAGTCTGAGGTTGCTGTGAGCTATGATGACGCCATGATACTCTATCCAGGGTGACAGAATAAGACTCAATCTAAATAAGTAAATAAATAAAAAATAAATAAATTATGAAAAAAGAGAAATATCAAAGCTAGTTGTTTTTTTTTTTTTTCTCAAGAAAAAATATATTGGTTAACCTAACTAAGATAAATAGGTGATGAGTTTATTATTTTGGTTTTGGTTATCACACCAAAACAATGTAAATAAATGGACCATAATTCAGTCTATCTCAAAACTTAAGGAATGATCTATGTATTAAGTAAAAAAATGAAAAGGAAAAATGAAAGTCTTTACTAAGACTGAAGAAAAAAAAAGAAAAAGGAGGAAAGAAATAAAAAAAAAAAGAATAATTAAAATGAAAAAAACCAGATGGGTGAGTGTAATAATATAGACACAGGATGAAAATGACAAGAACTTCAAGAAATTTGTATTTCTTTATTTTTTTTGCAGTTTTTTTGGCCAGGGCTGGGTTTGAACCCGCCACCTCCAGCATATGGAGCCAGTGCCCTTGTCTGTTGAGACACAGGTGCCACCCAGAAATTTGTATTTCTTTGATAGTCAATTGAAATAGGAATTTCTTTAAGGGGGAAAAAAATTATACCCTTATCTGTGAGTTGTCATAAAGGTATTTGATAGAATTTTTGGTAAGGTAGTAGGAAATGGTTAATTGTAATGTATGTTTATAAAACTTGTACATTAACATAGAATATAAATATAAAAGGATATATGATATGATTATTTATGAATAACCTATTTTTAAAAGAATATTTTTACATATTAGCTCCTTATATGTTTGGTGGAAAAAGCTTTTAAAAAGTTCCATTAAATTTAGAATTAAAACAATATTATTCATTATCTACATTACTATTTAATAGCAAATCAGTTGGTGAAGTCATTAAAATTATAGATGTAAAATTAAAAATATTTTCCAAGCATACAATCATTATCTTTGTGAATAATGATCAGTTATCTGAGAAAATAAGGAAATAAAATAGAAAAGGTATTATAAATAATAAAATAATATAGCAAGTTAAATAAGTAACTTTTGCTATTCATAACAATATTTAAATATACAACGGAGAAAAAGACTCAATTTTTGCCTTAGTAATAAAATCAAAATAGTACACATAAATAAACTTAAAAATGTTTATATATATATGACATTTAGTATATGTGCTTAGAAGACTGAAGTTTCTTTCAAAAGGGGATTGGTTATCTGTACAGTCATCTCTGAAATTAGCAGGAACCCAGTAAAATACCACAGGGATTATTATGGTACCTGATGTCATTATTTCAAGATTAAAAAAGAATAAATAAAGTAAAAATCTGAAAATGAAGAGGAATAAAGGTAACTGGCTATACTAGATATTGAAATTTATTCTAAAGTCTCAATCACTTTAAGAAGAGTAGTACTATGTACACACTTAGAGAGAGGGATGGAATGACCATTCTCAATACAACAATGGCAGAAATAGAACAAATACACAAAAGAATTTAGTATAAAGTAGAAACAACATTCAAATCAAATGGTTTATATGGTAAATGGTGTTGGAATGAATAAACAAAAAAGTAATTAAAAACAATAAGAACAAGAAAAATATTAGAAGAAAATAATGACTATATATACACAGATTTATATATGGTGTACATGTATATATACATAAAAATGTTTGTATATATGTCTTTATATATCGCACTTTAAAAAGCAATTTCTATATTAATGTATACAAAATATTTATAAGACGCAGTTTTTAAAAAAATGGTAATATGTAAATGCTTTAAAAATATTGCAGACATGATTACCTTAAGAAAAATGCAACAAAAGAGCTTTATCATGTATAAGTTTGTAAGAAAAATATTTTAAAAACTAATAGAAAAAATAGACTAATGATGTGACCAAATTGTTTACAGAAAATACATAGCTCTTACATATAACATATGGCATCTGGTGTGTAGTTTGGAAAGACAGGAACTCTTTGCATAGCTGGAAAGTAGTTTGATAACTATTATTAAAATTACCATGCATGTCGCAGAGTTTTTCTACTGGCACATTCCTAAAAGTATAGAAGTATTTTATATAGAAGTATTTTATCTAGGATATAGATAACATTTTTGTAATGTTATTTGTGATAATAAAATCTTGGAAATAAACTAATTGTCCTTCAATCAGCCAGTGGTTTAAAAAATGACAATTCTGGGCGGCACCTGTGGCTCAAAGGGGTAGGATGCTGACCCCATTTGCTGGAGGTGGTCGGTTCAAACGCACCCCCGGCCAAAACCTGCCAAAAAAAAAAGAAAGACAATTCTATCCACATGGTACAGCTAAGAATTTATTCATATCTATTTTCCCATATGTATAAAAGAACAGTGGTTCAATAATTTATATACATCTGTGCTATAGAATAACAAGTGGCTTTAGAAAAGATTGTGGAAGTCTTTATGTGTTGATGGGGGATAATTTATTATAGTAAATGATGTGCCAAGGGTATGTTAATTTTAATGTTTAAAATCATTTGTATAAAAGGGAGGGAAAGAATGTATGTATTCATGTTTGTTGAATATACAAAAATACACACCCAACTACAAGAGACTAATAAACTTTGCAACATTTGGGAAGAGGAATTATAGGTCTGGAGGAGAGTTGCATGTCAAGACTTTCAATTAATACTTTTTTTAGTACTTTCTGAATTTGAACCAGGAGAAGATTTTTAATTCCATAGGAATCTATCCATCATTCACGATTGGTTGAATAAACTGCCAAATTTCTTCTGATTATAAGCCCAGTTAAACAGAATTTATATATTAAGGTGCAATGGGTTTTATGTAGCAGCATTACAAAGGAATGTAACCCAAGAGCAGAGGAATATCAATTAGCTACCTACTACATAGCCAATTTAAAATATCTAATTTGAGCAAGAAATTGACATTCTACTATCCTACCACCTGCCAAAATTTTACTGACTCAAGAACACAAATACTAAAATTGTACTGAACATCTTGAGTTTTTAACTTTAATACAAATTATGGGTTTCCTTAATAATAATGATTAATTGAAAGTTGGAGTAGGATGGAGCTTTAAGCTAAAACTGATGCTATTTAGTTCTATTACTGGACTGAAACAAAGATTCTAATACTTTGTAAAATTAGTATTTTTACTTCAGGGAATTGTGTCTTCCACTTACTAATTATGAGTCAGATAATCATACATTTGCAAAGTTCTTAAAGCTGATATATCTATTTGAAATTTACAAAGCCATTTTTACTCTAATTTCCCAGAAATAAGAATAATAACTTCTTTGGCTAAGGTAACCTATTTACTCTTTGGCACCTTTTCCAAAGTTTGCCGAAATCCCTTCTTTGCAATTTACTTTCATTTCTAGACATTCTGGCTGAGAAGGACAAGAAAAAGTATTGATGGTGTTTACTTCTATAACAATTTTTCATGTGCTCTGAATCATTTATTAGGCTTCTCTTAGAAAGTATTTGTATGCTTAAAAAAAATAACAAAAAAATCATATTTCCATAAGCTAAGTCATTACTCATACTTACATTAAAATGTTTTATTAGTTGACATAAAATATTATATAAAAATGTTATAAGGTATTTTTTCTTGTTACACATGCATTAAATCCTACTGATTTATTATTTTGGATTATGTCTTTACTAATGTTTGCTTAAAAATTGTTAAAATAATCTGTAGTTGTTTTCCTGGCAAGTCTATCTTTTTAATTTCGTTGTATTCAGATGTTTATTTTAATTCTGTACCCACAAGTTCAGTGTTTAAACTCAGCAGCTGTCAAGAATTTGAAATTTAGAAGACTAACATTTTTTACATGTAGAATCTTCATCAGTCTCTATTCTGACAAAATAAAAAAAAGGGCACAGACAAAACTTTTCCTATTTTAGTAGAAAAAATAATATACTAAACATTTAAAAATACAACATAATTTGAAGTCACTAGAGAGCTGCTGCTTTTTTTTGTGATCAGTTGCTAAGCATGCTTTTAGTTATGGATCTTATTAATTTTGAATAGCACACATTAATTAAAATTTAATAACACTTCATTTAATTAGGTTAGGTATTCTCAAAAACACTCCAAAGCTAGACTTCATGATTCATAGAAGCAAAAATATTCACTTCTCACTAAACATAATGATTCCATGACTTCCCATCATACCACATTGGTCAGAAATACATAGATGCAGGGCCTTTTGTTCAAAAAAATCAAGAACTTCAATACAGCAACAGCAGAAACCTGTGAAACTGGATAAGATGCATGCCAGTGAAGCTAGGCCCTTCTTTACAATTTGTCCACCATCAGTGCCCTAAAATATCTTTTCTATTGTGATTAGGACGAGGGAAACTAATATGAATTAGTTTCCCATCTGCATCTATAGCATATCAGCCTCTGTCCTTAACCTTCTGAACTCTAGCCATAGTAGTTTTTTTTGTCTTTTATCACCATGTCTCTGGACATTTGCACATTCTATTTTCTCTGCTTGCTCCTCCTTCCCTATTTCCCTTTCAACTCATAACATTCATCACAACTTCTTACAACTTTCACTGACTTCACAATTATGGCACATTATATGTGTTTCTTTCTGGTAGCATTTGTAACATGTGTAAGTAAAATGATAGTATTTTTGCATGCTTTTTAAATTTTCTTTTCCCTTCTCATTACTGAGCATTTAGTCAGGAGGATCAAGTAATTTATTAGTCGATTAAAACCTTACTGTCTAGTACAGTGATAAACAGATAGAAAAGTCTCAAAAATACTCATCAATTAAATGGCAATATTGGGGTGATGAGAATAGAGTGGAAAATAGGAAAAATACAGTCTTTGTCAGCATAATATGTCCAATATAGGAAAACTAATAGTGATATTTTATGAAGCTATCTCATAAATCATTATCTTAATGATTGCATTATCAAATCATAAATATTATAAATTTAAAATATTTAAAATTAATTTAAGGAAAGATAATTAACATTTTCCTCCTCATAAAATTCTTTTAGGCTCTATTTGTAGGAAATGGAATGTTAATACATGCATACACTGTTTTGTCCAGGAATGGACATTAATAGCATTAGGTGAATTTGAGTGATTAACATAATTTTTGCATTGATACTCAACCGGGAGTTATTGTCCTAAATAAATTTGAAATATACATATGGCCTACCAATGTGACTGAGTCTCAGGAGGATATACAATGGCATCAAGAACTGAAGCATAATGAGTATCTTGAAGGGAATTTATCTTCATCCTATGTTCATAGACTAAATATCTTGGTTCCATTTATATTAAAAAATGGCAGAATTATTGCATTTATTCATAATGCTGAGACTATTTTAAGTCAGTTGGGAAACATTTCTTAATATTTTTTATAGTACTGTGTCTTCATAGTGAAAATAGATGGTAGTTTTTCTAAGAAATGTTTGACTTTTCTAAAGTGTCAGTTTTTTTCTTGGGTTGAAGGTAGATTCGGTATGTCTATTAAAAAGAATCTAAATTACATTTATGTTATGAATAGCTGACCAGATTCATGACCCGTTGAAAACAAGGAATGGAACTTCTTTTGTGACAGCAAGACAGAGGAGGGCTTTCTTAAGGTTGTTGCAGATACCAACTCAAAAGTGTCTTGCTGGTCATCTTTTTAACTTTCCACTTCTTTAATCATAGCCAGAAGATGGGTCTTTTAGGAAGTCCAAATATTTGACAAATGAAAGTAAAGCTTTTATTAACAGTTTTGAGTTATTGGTACACAGAAGAGACTCAGAAAAGATGAAGCTATTTGAGGTTAAGAAACACAATTTTTGCATCATTTTATCACTTAAATATATGAGAATATGCTCCTATTATACTTTCAAGGAAAATGTATTTTTTGAACTGTGTTAGTCATAAAAGAACTTTTTCAAAAGATACAAATTATCTAAGGTAATTTGTACAAAATGGGATTCAAGTATATAACTAGTTCTGTTCTCTTTTTCTATGATTTATTTTTATATAAATGTATGTATAAGACTCACATTATACTTAAGATATATAAATGGTGTCAGTGTACATAACTCCTTAAATGAAATATCTTTCATTTTAAAACATAAGCTGAGTAAATTACTTTTTCACGTTTGAATTACAGTGTATATAGTTGAAATTCTAAATTTCTGTAGTAGCAGTAATTTTATAGTAAAACACACAAATCTGTCAAAGACAGAATAGCTGATGTCAGATTCAGATTTACCCTATTTTGTTTAAGTTTCTCATGAAACATGTAATACTAACTTTTTCTGTACTGTCTGCTGTAAAGTAATATGAAATATAGGCAGATACCCAATTGAGGGGTCCTGAGCCTGACATTTGTCTATGCATTTAATTTTCCATTCGCTTCCCAGCCTGCTCTCTTTTTATATGTATATGTAGGTTTATGTACATGAATATATATTCAGTTATTCACAATATAAATGCAATTTAGATTCTTTTTTTTTTTTTTTTTTTTTTTTGAGACAGAGTTTTACTTTGTCGCCCTCAGTAGAGTGCCATAGACTCATAGGTCACAGCAACCTCCGTCTCCTGGGCACAAGTGATTCTCTAGCCTCAGTCTCCCAAGTAGCTGGGACTACAGGCGCCCTCCACAAGGCTCGGCTATTTTTAGAGGTTATGTCTTGCTCTAGCTTAGGCTGATCCAGAACTCAGGAGATCTGTCCACCTTAGTCTCTCTCTCTTTCTTCTTTTGTCAGAGTTTCAAGGTATCACCCTGGGTAGAGTGCCATGGTAACATCATAGCTCACAGCAACCTCTGACTCTTGGGCTCAAGTGGTTTTCTTGCCTCAGTTTTTTTTTTTTTTTTTTTTTTTAGTAGAGACAGGGTCTCGCTCTGACTCAGGCTGGTTTCGAACCTGCGAGCTCAAGCAATCCATCCACCCCAGCCTCTCAGAGTACTAGGATTACAAGACGTGAGCCCCTGGCCTCATCTAGATTCTTTTTAATAGATGTAGTGGAACTACTTTCAAATCAAGAAAAAATCTGACCCTTTAGAAAAAGGTCAAACATTTCTTAGAAAAACTACTGTCTATATTCATTATGAATACAGAGTACCATCAAAAAAAATTAAGAAATATTTCCCAGCTGACTTAAAACAATATCAGCATTATGAATAAATGTAATAATTATTCAATTTTCAATATAAATGGAACCAAGAACATAGAAGAAAGATAAATCCTCTTCCAGATATACCTGGGTGACAAATAAGTTTGCAAGCTTGCCACTATGGTGTACATGGGCAGTACTGTACAAATAACTTGATAAGGTTTCATTTTCTTGGTATATCAGGGTCTTACAGCTGTTTTAGTGTGTAACAATGTCTCCATCATTGCTGCATGTTTTGTGTGCTGTCGTGAGAACGTTGGAGGTTGAATTAGAGCAATGAGCAAACATTTGTAAATTTCTTGTTAAACTTGGCAAGAGAGGAAGTGAGATCAGAGACATGATAGCTCACATTTATGGGGATATGCCATCAATAAAAATGGTAGTGCATCAATGGATTGGATGTTTTTCTGAGAAAGTGTCACCGGTGAACAGAGGTCAGGGTAGCCATTAGTTAGCAGAACTGATGAAAACTTTGCAAAAATTAATCAAATTGTGTGTTAAAATTGTTGATTGTGAGAAACATAGCAGACCAAGTAAACTTCAATAGAGAAACAAGAAAATCTTGACTGAAAATCTTGGCCAAAAACTCATGGCTCTTGAATCATAACAATGCACCAGCTCACATGGCACTTTCTGTGAGGAAGTTTTTAGCCAGTAAACAAATAAGTGTCTCAAAACACCTATCCTAGTTACCTGATATGTCTCCCAGTGACTTCTCATTATTGGCAATGAAAGGGTTACACTCCATATACAGTTATAGATTTATATAGATATATGTATTATGTGTTGGTTATATGACCATTAAATGCAAATAAAAAGATACAAAACTTAATTGGTAGCTGTATTTGTTTTTGAAGATAGGATGAAATGGAGTAATTTATTCATTCATTAAGCATATATTCATTAAGCACAGTAACTCTGTTCATATTTGTAGGTATAGAGGCTTCTGTTCTCCATTGACATTCTGGGTACTCCATTAATTTTTCTGGTTGATAAAAACAAACTAAAGCTAGAATATAAAACATACTTTTAGATTCTTCACAGTTTCAGCCAAGATAATTAGAAAGTTTTCAAAATGCCTGTGATTATTGGCTAACTTAGAAACTTATAGGAGTAAAAAAAAAAAAAAAAAAACAAAAATGATGTCCTGTCATGAAAGTAATTTTTTATTGAAATTAATGACTTACAATTGCAGCATTCTTCAACCTTTAATTTTTGTGTTTCAAAATATCTAACTTAGGAAAAATCATCGGTTAGGAAAGATTATCATCTGTATGATGATGAAAAGCTTTTTCTTGGTATAGCAATACACAGAAGAGAGAAAAAGAATAGATGGTAAGAAAATGAAGAAAAGGAAAGAGTTTAAAAGGCAGGAATGGGATTTGTAATTTTAGCTTCAACATATAAAGAACTTGAAGGTCATAACTCCTGCCCCTACAATAATGCATCAATGACTTTTCATACACACATTAGACAAATGAATCTTAGGGCAGACTGTTATGGTGAAATCTGGAGAGACAAGCTAAGCTGGGGAGGCACATTGAAGATCTGCTTACCTGAGCCACCAGCCCCTGGAGTCATAAACTGGTAGAGACAATTGAAAACTAATTTTGACATATTGCTGGAGCCTGTGAACTAGGATGAAAGTGAGCAACTCCATGAGGCTATAGACTTAGTGGGGATGTCATCGTAGTTGTATAAGTTTTGCCTCCTGGGAAACTGAGAAAGATGCTCTCATGATTCTAGAAGGGAGAGGGAAAGAGTAATCGTTGTGAAATATATCCAGAGCATTTGTCATGAGAGAGGTCTGCTTTGCAGGGGAAAAGAACTTACCAGAGCAGTATCCTAGCTGGGAAGGGTATTTCTTTCACTAAAGCCCTCCTCTAGCTTTTTTGTGTCATCTAAGGTGGGTGAGAGGAATGTTCTACTTTTGGAGTACTTGGGAAGATATAGTATTCTACTATAAGGAATACTTTTATAGAGGATGTATCAGATATTAAACTGATAAGAACAGTTAATACGCTTGATCTTAGCCAAAAGGCTGAGAAGCGATATATAGGGAATACTTTGGAAGATCACAGCAAGGAGCAGAGGTCACTGAAAGACTGAGATGTAATCCAAAGATAATGGAAGCCTTCCCCTTTCCCACATCTTACCACCTATAGCAACACAGCTCTAGTATAATAACAGTGAATTATAACTGAAAGGGCTTCAAGACACAGACTTAAAAGTAAAGGAATGGAGAAAAATATACCATGCTCAAAAAAAAGCTGAAGCAGCTATTATAATTTCAGACAAAGCAGACATCAGACAAGGAAAATTATCAAAAATAGAGTCACTGCTCAATGATACAAGGATTAATTTTCTAAGAATACATAACAATCCTAAACATACATGGACCTAACAAGAGAGCATTGAAATAAATGACATCAAAAAACAACTGAAAGGAGACATAGACATATTCACATTTATAGTTGGAGTCTTTAACACTTCTCTTTTAATAACTGATAGATCAAGCAGACAAAATAAGCTTTTGGGAGTATATTTGACCTGAATAGCAGTATTAGTCAACTTCATCGAATTGATCTTTATGGAATACTCTATAAAGCAACAGCAGAGTACACATTCTTCTGAAGATGACATGAAACCTTCACCAAGATAGACGATGTTCTGATCCCCGAAAAGGCAAGAGAAAAATATAGAAAGGAAAAAAAATTCGTACAGGAAATGTATCTAGCAATAGTACAGACAGGAATAAAAATTAGAAAATGGAAGGCTAGAAATAGAGAAAACAAATATGAAATAGCTATCCTTTATTACATTTTTTACTGTACATATGCAGATTCTGTCCTCAACTCATTACATACATTATCTCACTTAATCATTACACATTCTGATCTAGGTTTTTATCATCACTTGCAGATGAGGAAACTGAGACTTAAAGAGATTCAGTAATTTATAAGTGATAGAGCCCTCATTTAATGCCAGATCTGACTTTTGCTAAGACTTTGACTTTGTTGATTTTGTAAATACGGTGTGAAGGCTATCTTTTGTGATGCTAGGTTAGATGGCTTGAATCTAGAAATACATTCGTTCATCAGTAAGAGTTTTGGAGGGTGAGAAGTGCCTAATAATGTAATTCAAGTTTCTTTAGGTCCTTTTCCTCATCAGTCTGCAGGTTCCATCCCTGTAGTCAATTCCCTTGGCTCTCATCTTCCACCCATTTGCTATAAATCTTATTTTCCTCCACAGATTAATTTAGTGCTGCTAGCATGCCTCTGTCAAGAGTACACCACTTCCATCACTTCATGCTATCTAAAGTATGTGAAAAGGCTATTATAATAAGAGCATTGATTTTGTCTGCAAATATAAGTATATATTATTCTTGGTAGTGGAATCAGGATTGGGACAGAAGCAAGGTAGAGGAGAAAATTGTTAAAATCAGATAGCCTCTTCCCCCAACATGAATTGTGGTGTACTGTTTCTCAAAGCAAAGCTACAGAGATGCATTGCATGCTTTTTAAGGGCAAGACCTGTAACTTATTCATCTTTGTTTTCTTAAACTTAGGGCTTCATAAATAGAAGTTGTTTTAATAAATGTTAGATGAATTGTAACCCTAAATAATTATTTTAAATAGTAGAACATGCCTCAAGATTTAGGAAAAGCTAAAAGCTCATAAATATATAATAAATATATTGCATACAAAATTAAATATATTTTATACAAAGGAATGCAGTATGCTGTTCATATAACACATAAATAATGTAACTCCAGTGTGTCATAAATTTGGTCTAAAGTAAACAAGCTAGCTGTAAAAACATTTCCAATTTCTCATTTCTTTAAATTTAAAAATAGTTTGTTAGAAATTTGGGGTCCTCAAACTATGGCCTGCGGGCCACATGTGGCGGTGTGATTGTATTTGTTCCCGTTTTGTTTTTTTACTTCAAAATATGTTCAGTGTGCATAGGAATTTGTTCATAGTTTTTTTTTTAAAACTATAGTCCAACCCTCCAACAGTCTGAGGGACAGTGAACTGGCTCCCTGTTTACAAAGCTTGAGGACCCCTGGATGATCTAAGTTGCTATAGAAAAAAATACTGACTTTGGTATTTTGAACAATACTTTCCTTTGACCTCAGTCTATGTGCCTTAACAGACGAAAGTTCTTCTGTTTCTTGACATAGAGGTGGGCACTAAGTGTGAAAAAAGTCTTTTTTTCTCTGTGCAATTTAATGTACAATGATAAACTAGTAAGAAAACACATTAATAGATAAATATGTCTGAAATGTAGTCCTAAATTAATTATTTTCCAATCAACCAAATGAGGAAAATTATGCATGGCCTATATGTACTAAACTCTCAAGTCTTACCATGAAAGGAATTGTCTCTTGGATGCTGATATCCATCATTCATTATCAAACAAGTGTTTTGTCAGTTAAAATTTTAAACCTGCCATCTTACAACAGATGTGTGCTACAGTATGACTCAGTGCTGGAATTATTCTTATAATCACAGGGTTGGAATGCTAAAATATGTTAAAGTATATTGGGATGTCACTACAGCAGTTATGTAATTATCTTTTTAAATATTTTCTTTTTGAATTTCTTGTGGTATATTGTTGGATCATGTAATGTAGTTAATGGCATATGTGAAACAGTAGAACTGTGCCATGGTGAATTTGGAGGTATGAATGCATGTATGTTTATGATAATGGGTGGGTTGTGAATAATGATGCTTCCTCAAATATCCAAGTGTTCTAATGAATTAAAAGATCTCTTTATTTCACTCATCATCTTAAGATTATTAGATTGGTAGTTTGAGATGTTTCACTAAGTAAACTGGTTATTTAACTATTAAGTATCCTGACTATTTTACTGTTCAATGAACGGAGTACTTTAATACCATTTCCTCCCTTCCTTCCTCCCTTCCTTTTTTCCTTCCTTTTTGTGATTGACAGATTATACTTCAAACAAAATGAATTTGGAGTTATAATGTAGTTTAGAGCCATTTAGTACTGACCTATCTAAACCATTTCATACTTCAATTCCCTTATTTAGAACCAACCTTATCAAATTCTTTAGGAGAATGCCTTAACATGTTAAAATTCTCAGTATTTGATAACCTATTCAATGGAGTTTCATGATAAGGATTATATTTCTCTTGAAATGTTTCAAGCCTCTATTTCTTCAGTTAATAGTTGTATTTTGATAAACATTTTTAGGTTTTATTTTCTGGTTACTGATGTGATGCTTTTGTTTTTACATTATTTAATATTACTATTATAGAAGTATTTATTTTTGCTCCCATAGATCTGTAAAGGTAAAAACTTCTGTAAGATTTCTCACTTGGGAATCAGTTTTTCAGCCACTGTACCTCCTAGTGGGATTATGAACATGCTAAATTCATAGTTATGCTACTAACACCGCCTACTACATAATCCATGATTAAATATCCTGAAATCCATCACGCAAAAGCTCTTGTCATTGTTACATTCTATATTGTCATTTATTTGGGTGTTCTTCAATCTATGAAGCTTGAATCAGACTGTATACATACTTTATCTGTGTCCAGCCTTTAAATAATCTTTCTCATTGTGCTAAAAGATTGTGGCACTGGCAGGAAAGGAGTTCTATTTTCCTTAATGACTCCCACATCCACAATAATGTGGAACTTTTCAGCACAGGTCACTCTGTCTACTTTTATGCATTCACTGTTATGGGGAGAGGGCTCCTCACAACTTGTTCTTGAATACCACAGCAAAATTTCAATATAATCAGGCAGTATATCTTCTTTCAATAACCAGACCATTCTCTAGTATCAAGACTAGAGCATCAAGATACTATAGTCTTAATGTCCTAGTCAATTTCATCCACTGAATTTTAGATGTACCTTTTTCTTGATAAATTTAGTAACTACGCTCTTCTGACAACCTTTGCAGTGACTACAAAAATCACTTTTTATGACTGATGAAATATTCTAATGTTCTCTGATATTCTCAACTGGCTTTTGACCTTCTTCCATTTCAGCCACCCAGTGGCAATGCCCACTCTTGGAATGTGTCATCCCTCAGAAGTTCTCTACCCCTGAGTTGACCATCTCATAGATATACAGAGACCATCTCTCTATTTTCTTGACATCTGACAAACACTGAGCTGACAGTTGATGACAGTGGGTTTGAACCTGAATTTGAGCCCTCGGTATGTTCTTCTTTATTTATCCATCTCTATTGCTTGATTAGAGATGAAGATAACCTAGCAGTAGAGGTTGATAGGTTATCTTCAGCCTCCAAGTTGATAACTAGGATATAACTTTCCAGTTATTATCTAGGATAACCTGCCTTTTGGCCTTCAAAATTCCACATTCTTAAAATAATTATATATGGATAGCAGGTAACTTTTTTCTGTGTCTTTTTGGGAAAAATCCACAAAATAAAAATATCTGTGTTATTTATTTATTTAAAAAAATAAGTAGAAACACTTATTCCAAGCTATTAGATTTATTTGACATTAACAATTTAATATACATATATGATTGCATACATTATAGTGCCATGTATTATATGTATGAATTAACTTGCCAGGAATTTAATGAGAATTTTGCTTATTTATAACTCTAATATGTAGTATGCTGTTTTAGATAATATGTCTCTTATGGTTCATTTTAAGCTGTTTCAGAGTCTAGCTTTTCTTGATTGCTTTTCTACTAATGGCCACTTACTGTCCTAATTGGACTGTTCATTCCTTTCCTTGGAGATAAAATTAGAGTGTCTTTTCTTTTCTCTTACTTAGCAGCTTAACTCTTCTTAATTGATGTATTCTCTACCATAGGTAGATGGTTTAAATATTATTTATTTAGTTATTCCTCAAATATGTCAGCTATTTTTATTTTAAAATAATCTTATAGTGGCAGGAAATATTTTATATGACATTATACTAGCCCAATAAATAAAGATTTTCATATTTCTGTAGCAACATATTTTAAGATGTAACATTGGCATTAAATGCATTGATTACAACTCTATTAAGTATATTTTCACATAATTAAGGCAAAAATGATTGTGTGTGACAGATACAAAAATTAAAATGGTTTAAAAAGACAGCTTTTCCTCATATAAAAATGCATGTCCTTTTAAGGACACTACTCAGAACTTTTATATATTGCTTCTATCCTAATCCCCTTAGACAGAATTTATCTGCAATATAAGCTCTAAATAGAGTCTTTCTTTTAGGCACCCATGTGCTTGACATAAGATAGGAAGTACTATAACTAAGGACCAGGGTGAGATTTCTACAGTCATATTTCAAAAAGACTTTGTTGATAATCCACCATATGCTGGATGCAGAGGAAATGAAAATGAGTGGAATTTGGTCTTTACCTGGAATATATAAACAATTAGTTGTGATAGTGAGTGGTAAAGTTTAGGAGCCTAGTGCAGTGAAAGCTCAGGAATGGGATGGGAAGGGAAGGGAAGGGGACTGAGAAACATTTCAGAGGAGATTGGGCATTTGTAAATGATTTTGAATTTAATTAGGGATTTTCCAGTTGGAGAATAAGGTAAGATATCCTAGGTAGTCAGATATACCATGAGAACAAGCTATAACATGAAACGGCACAATCCAGAGAACAGGGACAAGTTCACTGTAGCAGTAAGGAGAGTTTGCAGAGGGAATGGGGTAGGAGATGGGCCTACAAAAGCAGCTTCTAATGTGATGTGAAGGACCATGTATGTTTGAATTTCATCATAGAGACTGGGAGTCTGCAGACTAGAGCCCAAGGGCCAAATGCAAGCTGTTACCTGTTTTATAAATAAACATTTGTTAGGAACCCATTCACATCCATTTGTTTACCCTATGTATCAATGGCTACTTTACTGCTTCAAAGCAGAGTTGACTGATTGTGACAGAGACTGTGTGGGCCACAGGGCCCAACATATTTTCTTTATGGCCCTTCACAGAAAAAGACTGCCATAGGGCGGCGCCTGTGGCTCAGTGAGTAGAGCACCAGCCCCATATACTGCGGGTGGTGGGTTCAAACCCAGTCCCAGCCAAATGCAACAAAAAAATAGCCTGGCATTGTGGCAGGTGCCTATGGTACAAGCTACTCAGGAGGCAAGAGAATCCCCTAAGCCCAAAAATTAGAGTTTGCTGTGAGCTGTGACACCATGGCAGTCTACTGAGGGCGACAAAATGAAATTCTTGTCTCTAAAAAAAAAAAAAAAAAAAAAAAAAAAAAGACACCATGCTCCTGTCACCTCAGTGATTGCTCTTTGGAAGCTTTAAAGCAGTAGGAATTCGCTGGTGGAAGCTAAGAAAGTGTGGAGTAACAACTTCATTTATTTTTTGAAAATCTTGGTAAAATGCTTTTTTTGTTTTGCTTCGTTTTTGCTTTATATTTAACATAGACCAAGTTTAGAGATTAGAATACAAAGGAGTAAGAACATGAACTATAAATAGTTTATTTACCATCAGTGGAGAAAGCAAACCAAGAAAGGATTAAGAGTTTGCTACATAAGCATTAAAGAATTTGTTTGAGAAAAGAAAGGAAGAACAAACTTTTATGCTGAATGCATGGATAAGCTTTGGTTGCTATTTTAATTAATTCCTGAGGTTGTCTTTTATTTAGAACTTATCACAATCATATAAATTATTGGGAATTATTTGGCTATGTTCCCTGTCACACCAACACAATAGGAACTATTACAGTAAAGCAATCTGGGTCATGATGACCACAGAACAACCACAGAAAAAATCTGTGTTAGGTCACCCTTTTTAGATCTAGAAATTTGTCAGTTTTCACAATGACTTCTTTTCAAAACCTAGTGACCGTGGGTTTCCTTAAACTTGAAGCTTTTGAAGTGCTCTTTATGAAGTTGTCATATGGTATTAATACACAATGAGCATCATTCATTAATTATACATTAATCTGACAGACATTATACTTCAAATGACTGACTACTGTCTTACCTTTGTCCTTTTTAGTTTTAATTTCACCTGTCAACAGCAAACACTTTGGATTGTGATATTTGCAGGAACAGAAAAAGTCTTGCCATGGTAAATATGTACTTTAAAGGTAATGCCTAAAGCCATAAACTCTTGCACTTACGTTTATTTCACATATCACCATTATTTATTACAGGTCTTTTTAAACTTTTTTTATTAAATCATAGCTGTGTACATTGATATGATCATGGGGCATCATACACTAGCTTCATAGACCGTTTGACACATTTTCATCACACTAGTTAACATAGCCTTCCTGGCATTTTCTTACTTATTGTGCTAAGACATTTACATTCCACATTAACTAAGTTTCACATATACCCTTGAAAGATGCACCGCAGGTGTAATCCCACCAATACCCCTCCCTCTGCCCCCCTCCCCCCTCCCTCTCATCCCTTTCTCCCTTCCCCCTATTCTTAGGTTGTAACTGGGTTATAGCTTTCATGTGAAAGCCCTAAATTAGTTTCATAGTAGGGCTGAGTACATATGGTACATTTTCTTCCATTCTTGAGATACTTTACTAAGAAGAATATGTTCCAGCTCCATCCATGTAAACATGAAAGAGGTAAAGTCTCCATCTTTCTTTAAGGCTGCATAATATTCCATGGTGTACATATACCACAATTTAT
>CAUYPK010052272.1:0-10050 GCA_963574355.1 Loris lydekkerianus | reverse complement strand
ATTGGGAATTGGTAAAAGCCACACTTTCTTTCTCACTCTATTTCTCTCTTTTTTTTTTTTTTTTTTTTTTTTTTTTGTGGTTTTTGGCCGAGGCTAAGTTTGAACCCACCACCTCCGGCATATGGGGCCGGCTCCCTACTTCTTTAAGCCACAGGCGCCGCCTGCCACACTTTCTCTAGAGGGCACATCTACAGTACCAGAAATTCTGGCCAAGAGAGGGGGCACTGGACTCCCACCTGTCCACCTGATCCAATGCCGAGCCCTCCAAGCAAACCAAAAGCCTTAGGACCTGGACCTAGCAAATGAGAACGGCGCAGCTGAAATAAAATTGGCTCCATCCACCTCAGAACCCTCAACGTGCTGGTCCTGTCTCTGCTACCTGAAGCATTTCTACCTTCATAAAGAATTCATTTCCTCTACTTTATAGTAGGCAAAATCATAGGCTTTGAATACATCCATGTCCTAACCTTTGGAACCTGCAGATATATAACTTCACTTGAATGAAGAGACTTGGAAGATGTGATTGAATTAAGGGACCTGTGATGGGGAGAGCAGCCTGGTTTATCCAGCTGTGTCCGATCTCATCCCACGGTCCTTAAAAATCTGAGAACCTTTTCTGGCTGAGTTCAGAGTTGGAAGGAGAAGCGACTGTGGTAGGATGACCCACAGAAATGTGGGGTTTCAGGCTTTGAAGAGGGAGGAAAGGGCCTCTAGAAGCTGTGAAAGGCAAGGATATGAATCCCTCCAAAGGCTCCCAAGAAAGAAGGCAGCCATACTGATACTCTGCTTTTAGCTCAGCGAGACTACTGCAGAGCTATCTGACAGTAAATGTGCGTTGTTTTAAGCTGTTGAGTTTGTAATAACTTGTCATAACCGCAATAGGAAACTAATACACCTTTCATCGCTGCTGCTTCTAATTTGTAGGATGCCTCAATAGTATTTTGCTTCAAATCTCAATATTTGACCATTACCAAGTGTTTAATTTTCTTCTCTGTGTAATAAATTTAGTACTGCACGTAGACCAAGAGCACGTATGCTCAAAATCCCTCTGACAGTATAAACAATACTTCCTTTTACTTGTCTGCTCTGTTTAGTTTCTTTCTTTAGTTTGTTATTACGGAGACTACTTACATAAAGAGGCACGAAGCTTAGCTGAAACCAGTGACTTTGTATGAAGGAAAAATGCTTTTAGGTGAGAGTGCAAAATGCCAAACACCCTCTTTAAGGCTGTGTGCTGAGACAGGGTGAATCTCGGTGCCTCCCTAGGGTGTCTGAGTGTTGTAGCAGCTGGAAGATGCCACTGGCCTTTTGTGAGCCAAGAACAGGGACACCCAAGAGCACGATGAAGAACTGTCCCAGCAATCCCCACGGAAAACTCTGTTCGGAGTGATCTGCAGAGTTCAAGTACATTTACTCGCGTGAAAGAAATCGACACAAACATTAGACAAAGGACGTCCGACGCCTGCAAGACAGTCTTGGTCATCAGTGGTATCTGGTAGGATGTAGGGACATCTCAGCCCCCACCTGAAAGATGTTAGGTCCTTAAATCCAGAGGAGCCTGGTCATATGGTAGGAGAAGTTCTGTAGCACATGGTCTTAAGCACACACACACACACACAGACACAAAGGTCTTTCTTCTAATAAGCTCCAGGCCAGAGATTCTCAGCCCTGGCTGCAAACTAGAATCACCGGGGAGCTTTTGGACCATACTGCAGACGTCAGGCTCCTCGTCCAGGGATCCAATTCAGGGGTCTGGGTGGGGCATTTGCATCAGTGTTTCTAAACGCTTCCCTGGACACGCTGCTGGGCACCCAGGACCCTGCTCTGCCCAGTGGGAGCAGCCTGCTAGTCATGCCCACCTGGGCGTGGCCACTCTACAGATTTAAATTGGTTCTTCTTTCCCTATGTCTGTCATCCAGTTACCAGCCCTGCCCCATCTAGTCTTCCAGAAGAGGGATCCCGGAGGTATTCTAGGCATCTTCCCCTCATTCACTTCTCACCCTTAGTCAGCAGTGCCATCAATTGTCCCAATCCAGCCCAGCACCTCCAGACACACTAGTCCCCCTTCTGTGTTTCTGCACCTGACCCAGATGCCGGAGGAGTCATCCCCTCAAAGCAAGCTCTGACCGTGCCTCTCTGCTTCCCTGCCCAGCCAGTGAACCCAAGCCCTGAGCACAGCCCTCAGGGTCCCTCCGAGCTTTGCCAGCCTTCCATCTCTGCAGGCTGCGGCTTCCTAGCCACACGCTGACCACTGGAAATCTCAAAGGCTCCTGGAATGCCCGTGCCTCTGTGGGCCTGTGTGTCCCGTCACACGTGATTCCTTATTACTGGAATGCCTGTGCCTGCTTCTCTACTGAAGCCACCTCATGTCACAGCTCAAATGCCCCTTTGGCCATCAAGCTGCTCACCAACATCCCCAAGTCAACCCTCTGCTCCCTCTGATCGACACCAACCATGACTTCCTCACGAGCTGGGCTCCCCTGACAGCTCCAGGGCAGGCCTCGTGTGTCTCCACACAGATATTTCTAGCCTCTGGGTTCACTCCGTTGTTTGCTGATGCAATGGTTTTACTGAATGTGCAGCAAGGGTCAGACTCTTCACCAGATGTGGGGGCAAACGGTTAGCAAGTCAGATACCACTACAGTCCTCAGAGGGAGGCGAGTCGCTGGATGAGAATTTATGATAAAATGGGAAGATGTGTCAGAGGGTTGGCTGTTCTGTGTTTTATATTCCAGTATGTTGAAAGTGAAGAAATGTCAAAAACAGGTGTCACAGTTGTGGCCGACTCTCACTATGTACCCTTCACAGTTCAGGTCGTCTGACGCAGGTCACCTCTTCACTCTGGCAGATTGCCTCATTTGGAGATATCCAAAGTCCAATTTGAGGCCCTCACACAAGTGAGCTGAGGAAAGCTGTCCCTCTTAGCCTGAGGAAGGTCTGAAACCCAGGAAGAGCCAGCCATTTGCAGGATCAATCAGTGGACAAGTGACTAAGTAAACTAAGTAAGGCGAGGCGTAGCTTTTATTTTCTCTTTACCATCTTGCTATAGTCTCTAAACAGTCCCATAACAATTAAAAACCCAATAATCAAATTCAATGAGCTGCCATGTTATCCAGTAGGGAAAGAGGAGAAGCAGGTGGAGGAAAAAATGGAACTGCCCCCAGGTGATGATTGTTGAGACTGGGTGATGAGGATGTGGGAGTTCGTTCTATTATTCTCTCTACTTTGCTATGTGCTTTAAGTTTTTCAGGACGAGGATATGTTTTAAAACTGGCAGGGTGGGGGACCAAGTCATTGACTGGAGGAAACCGTGTATCCTGGTTTTAAGGTTGGTCACCTTGGGGGCAAACGCAGCCTCACCTGTCTCCGGATTGTGGTGAGCTTTCAACTCGACAACCAGATTCCGATGGCTTTAGCTTGTCTGAAACCTAAGTGAGCTTCTTCAAGAAGAAACCCTGACAGCATTAGATTGACCTTTTGTTGTTATAGTTGTTGCTGCTATTAAAGTCCTTACCATGTTTACAACCAATCTGTTAAAGACAGTGTTCAGCCCTCTCTGCCCTAATCTGCTCTGAGGTTTCATCTTACACAGACTATACCCTCAGCATCTGCAACCCACACTAATCTTGTCCACAGGGACACATTTTGTTAAGGCAGCGACCTCAAATCCTCTCCAACTCAGAATCTTAGAAGAAAAAATGGAAAAATTGGGGTGAAAATTTGACCTTACTTATCATTAAGGAGAACCATCTTTTTTCTTTATATCCTTTAGGGACGTCAATATTGGTAAAGGTGCAATGACTATTTCTTCTCAATAAAACATCACATGTTAAGCGTGTTCATCTGTGAGACCACTTATTTTCTTTCCTCTTGAAGTTCTGGTTAGAATCAAGAGGACTCCAGAAGAAAATATTTCAGAATTCTTACCTCTTTAGTTCCCAAAGCCGGAGGCTCACTGGCAGATCTGGCTGTTGAGAAAGCACAGAGGAAAATGATTTCTTAAAAGGAGAAATAGCCTGACACCCAAGAGCATGATGACCAGAATAACTAACCGGTTCTGTAACTAGGGCTGGTGGTAAGGAGTGTTGTCGCAAGGGTGAGGTGGGGGGCATCTCCAGGCTTAAGATTTGGAGCCTAGAAATATTCTGTTAAAGATTTTTCTTTTAAGAAATGGATTGGAGAAATAGGTGTTCCTTTTTCGTGAAATTCCTTATACTGCAAGAAAACATGAAAACACAGAGGCCCTTTGAGAACAGAGGGAAAGCAGAGTTCTTGGTGAGAGGGTTGAATAAGAACAAGCTTTCCTCCTGATCTAACCTGATTTGCTCTTAGCAGAACAAAAATGACCTGCTCCAAGTGTCAGGGACAGAATTAGAGCACATATGATCTGTGTGCATCTGTCCCTTGAAGAGGCGGAAAGGAAACGTTAGTAGGTGTGAGAGATCTGTAACATCCAAACATCTACAGGGTGCTTGGAAGTACAAATTGGCAGGTGCGGTGGCTCATGCCTGTAATAGCAGCACTCTGGGAGGCCGAGGCAGGAGGCTCTCTTGAGGCCAGGAGTTCAAGACCAGCAATGTAACAAGACTGTTTCTCTACAAAAAACTAAAAATTTTTCCAGGCATGGTTGCACATGCCTATAATCCCAGCTACTTGGGAGGATCCTGGAGCTCAGGAGCTCAAGATTGCAGTGAGCTAGGATCATGCCACTGTCTGTACTCCACCCTGAGCAACAAATTGAGACCATCCCTTAAAAAAAAAAAGGTAGAAAGACACTAATGCCCTGACCCACCAATGCCCTCTGTGGATGCTGAGCAAAATTGGCCTAATTTTGTTTCGTGCCTGGTGTGGTTCATATCTAAGAAAGTTCTTATGTAGAGGAGATTTCGATTCCCGAAAAGTTAGAGCACCCAGCTCAAAAGGAACTGCTAACGTGTCAAGGAGCATGTCACCATTCAAAGTTTAAAGTGTCTTAGAACAAAGAGATATCTCACACCTAGAGTACCATAACTAAGGGTGCAACTCAAGTCCACCTCGAGTCCCAGGACAAAGCACACATCAGTGCCTCCACCACCTCATGGGAGACTGGTGTGCGCTGTGACCTCAACCAACCAGTGATGTTCCCAGACCACTGCAAGTGGCTGTGTGTTTATATAACGTTATTAGAAAACTAATTTCTCATGATTAAATGACAGTGAGAAGAAAAAAAAAAAAGCCAAGGGCAAAAACCAATCTATTTTCAGAGAATGAGCCCTAGGGCTAACATGGACTAGATGAGACTTGCACTGTAAGGCTGTTCTGGGTGCTGTGAGTTCAGCACTGTCACACATCATTGGAGACAGCGTACAGAAATTGGTTCAACCTCTCTAGAAAGCAGTTTGGCACTACGGACCACCTCCCTACACTGACTACCTCCTTAAACGGACTTAATTTTCATAAACCAGACACGCACCACGTGCACGTATCAGCACAGCAGGCCTAGTTCCCTCTGGTGACCAACTCTGTGGGCTGATTGTGTATTACAGTCCGTTGGTGGGTGCCTCATGGACGTACCACTGTATTTATCAAGAGACTCAAACGTGCCCTCCCTCCTTGATTTAGTGGTGCCATGCCTTGACTTTAATCACAAAAAATCCAAATTGTAGACAAAGAAGGATTTATGAAGATGTCAGAAATAGTGTAAATACCACTCGTGCAACCTACGAAGTAAAACAGAAACTCCCCGATAGAACTTCATAACAACAAATGCAAAAGGTTTAACTGATCAGAAGCTGCATATAACATGAAAAGAGAAGAAAAAACATTAAACGTAGTGTGACCTTCACTAATTTTCTAATATATATTTTCATATACATATTTCTTCTAATGAATATTTTCAACATTTTAATATTTATTTTTCTAACCTATCACGCCTGTGTCACATATGCTATATATTATGTACACACAATATTGTCTAGTATACATGATACCTAATATCTTTTTTGATATTTTTTTCTAGAAAAAGACCGGAAGAAAATACATCAAATTGTAAATAGCATGTTACCTCTGTTTTACAGCATAATGGAGGTGGTAGAAATTGCTAGGTATGCCTCAAATATCTGTTCTCCCCTCCTGTCATGCTCTTAGTAGAATGCTAAGCTAGGACATAGAAATCAAGACTAGGCACTTTTCCAGCCTCCTTTGCCGCTAGCTATGTGGCCACATGACCAAGTTCAATGGGATAACATTAGACAGAAGACACATAGTGGGTCAGGCCCTTCCCTTCCAGCTTTCTCCTTTTCTGCTAGTCATGGTGGAACCCTTATGGCAAGCTACCCTAGTCAGTGAAAGTCATGATAGAAATGCTAGAACAATAGGACAGAAGGAACCTGGGTCCCTCCATGACCCCTAGGACAGGGCCACCTCACCAGTCCTGGGCCACCCACCTCTGCACTGTCAGCCACTATGAAATCAGGTCTCTGTCACATGCACTTTAACTACGACCTTAATTAATGGACAGGGCTGTTCTTATTTTTTATTTATCATTTTCAATATTTTCCAGATTTTCAATAATTGGCATGGATTATTCAATCATCAGAAAAAAATTAGGTTAATCTTTATTTACTAATGTTAAAAAAATCAAGCACAGAATGAAGTTGGGGCAACATATGCATTTTTTTCCAGACATAAAAGGAAAAATGAATTCTGCAGTTTAAAAGTAGTTACTCCGTCATAAGCCGGGCACCCATCACACACAACAAACACAGCCTCTGAGTTTGCACAACACTTTAATCACACCTCACGGCATTTTTCTCCAAGCCTGTTGAAAAATAGTTTTAATAAGGAAAAGTTGTTTTAACCCTAAATAAAATAAAATCTGTTTTAAAATCTGGTTGAGATATACTCTAAACAACAAACCTTTAGTCAATACGTTATAATTATCCATTGAGCAGACTACCCAGGCTTCCTACAGAAGATATAGAAACTGTTTTAAAAACAGACTTATAAACACACTTCTGCCTTTAAGGATGGTGTTTGTTCTTCACATAAAATCCTAATGGGTCACTTCTACATCCCACTGGCCCAAGAGCTACCAAGTGTGTGCTCTGATTTCATTTTACCCTGGGGTGATAACAGATCTGCAGAGCTCACACACCCTCCCTGGCCTGCTCTGTGTTGGGGACCTCATTACAAGATGACTATCCAGAGAAAGGAGTCAGTCCCTGAAACAGAGAAAAAGCACCTGGAAATCTGATCTGAAACAACGGCCTCATTAAAACTGGTCTCTAACCACATTAGAATAACACACCGAGGACCGTTTAAATCCACAGTCATGTTCTGCCAGTGGCATGGCTGTCAGAGGACCGTTACAGCCCTGTGCACGGCCCGTGTGACAATCCACGACACTGAACTGAAGAGACTCACATGTAATCATATAACAGGTAGAGAAGCCAGCCACCCTCCCATCTTCCCACAAGAACGCCAAGTGGTGCCTTCGCCCCTGCGAACCACAGTGCCCACCACTAGCTGGGCTAACTTACATTCGGTTACAAAGGCAAGACACCGGAGTTTCTTCACTTCCCTCTCAAAGGGCTGTGCCAGTGTATGCTCAGGGCTCCCCTTAGCTCTCTCCTGCCGCAGGCAAACTGAAGCTGATAGTCAAAGCTCTGAATTCGCAGCTTCTCTCCCCTCTTCCCCTGGCTGGAAGGAACAACGCAAGCCAATTCGACAGGCCTAATTACCATGGCAACAACATGCACCGTGATTATGAGTGTGTTTGTTTTTTAAAATGACTCACAGATTGTTCCCCTAGAAGCCCCAGACACACACGTTTCTGGCTGGTTTATAAAAGCCATCTAAAGTTTTCTTGCAAATTCCCTGTGCCTATTAGCATAACCGGTACTGGAAAGAGAGCCCTTCCTCTTAAGGGTAAAAAACCTCTTGGTTCCTTACACACTCCAAGATTTAATCAATTTAAATGAAATTAATTTGAGTTTGTACACTGGAGATAATTAATCTGTTCCTAATTTAAATAATTAAGGTATTTCATAATGTAGTTTTAGAGACCCAAATGGGTGAAATAAAATATGTAGTAGAAAATGTCAAATGAAATAGCCTAAATCTGTGGGTTTCCTCTCTATATGAATGTTCCATAAATGTGAGCCTCATACCAAGATATTTTTAAACCAATACCCAAAATAAAGAATTTATTTTTAAAATGCAAACACGAAAGGGTCCAGACATTTGGGGGAACTGTGGACCACGTCCGTTCATTTACTCAGTAACTATTATTTAAGACCTGTTTCCAAACTACCTGGAGTGTCCAGCAGGGTTGGGGGAGGACGATTCTCTCCCTGGAGATAAACACCATCAAGGCTCCTTGCAGCACCTTCTCTCAGAAAGTTCCTTTGTTTCACACTGTGCCCTTCTGGGAAAAGCTCTCAGCGAGAGGGAAGTCACCCAACAACTTTCTTTCTTTTTTTTTTTTTTTTTTGTAGTTTTTGGCCGGGGCTGGGTTTGAACCCGCCACCTCCGGCATATGGGCCGGTGCCCTACTCCTTTGAGCCACAAGCGCTGCCCCCAACAACTTTCTCAGGCTTGAGATTCGCAGTCCTGACTTTGGTAACAGAGTTGACTCCCCCGCCATCCACCCCCCAAAATCTTCCCAAAATATATGTTGTTAATTTGGGCATGTTGATTTCCTTTGTGTTAAATGGAAAAAAATCTTTGTTTTAAAAGAAATTTCACATTAACCTGAAATAATGAAAATAAAAAAATAAATTTCGATGGGCATTAGTGCAAACCTGAGACAAACATGTAACCATTCATGGGAACTGGGCTTCTTTGGAAGATTCTTTACTTCCATGTCTGGGAACCTATGATTACTCTTGGGCAGTAACAATCACTTCTCCAGAATTCGGTAAGAATCCATTGGATAGAAAAAATATACCCTACTGCAGACTTGTGGTAACAATAACAATTATGCTGATAATAGTCATGCTTCCGGAATAATCACTATAATTCAAGCACCATGTAAATAAACATTTTACATGAATTATACTCGTAATTTTCCTTTGCCAATGTTCTGACTTAGGTATCACCATCCTTTCTCATTTTACAGATGAGGAAACTGAGCCATAAAAAGTTTAAGCAACTTGCCCAGTGATTCTTTTAACTATGATATCTCTGCTGTGTACTATGTCTTAGAATATTATTTTTCTACACTATGGTCTTTTAGGATTATTTTAAGACACATAATAAGAAACTAGTTGAACCTTTTTTTTTTTGCCTAGTAATTTTCATATTTTCTGAAATTGTTCTTATTTTGATTTAAAAAGTGGTAGAGCTATTTAATATCAACTTTTTTCCCAAAGGAAAAAAATAATTAAGCTGTTAATGAAATGGTTTAATACCCACACGTAACAGCATTCCCTAAACACAACCGTAACTCATGAGGTTTAAGAAAATGGCAAAGGATCAATTTGCTTCTTCCAAAAAAAAAAACCCATAAGATGACAAATCTTTTTCCTATTTAATTTTTTTCTTATATGGTTCTACACAGACCAGATAAATATTCTTTTTTAAACAGAGCTCTGTTGGCAAAGCTAGAAATTAACTTACTTTCCTGTTTAAAAATGCAAATCTAAGAGTAGGAGGCACGCAATCGTTTATTACAGGAGAAGCATTCCTACCATCAATGCTCAGTCTGTTATGATGAAAACGCACAGAAACGCGCCTACGAGACAAGCAGTCACAACACTGTGTCTGCAATTCCACTGAATCTTCCCCTCTCACTAGTGCTGCCTTATATCTGCAGCCTCTGAAACACAACACCAAGGCAAAATGTAGGAACCCTGAAGAAATGCAAGAACTATGGACCTGCAGGCATTGCCTCCAGAGCTGGACAGTAGAAACCTGTCTTCTAAATACAGCAGAACCTCTGTAAGGTGACCACCCAAGGGACTTTAACTGGCCAAAATATGGAGCTGCTCAACCAGGCCTGCTGTACTGATATGCACACGTGGTGCACATCTGGTCTATGAAAATTAAGTCAACTTAAAGAGGTGGTCA
>CAUYPK010052271.1:0-13774 GCA_963574355.1 Loris lydekkerianus | reverse complement strand
CTGTCATGCCAGGAAAGCTAGTAAGAGGATATTTGAACCACAAAAATTTATTAGAGGAAATATAGTGATTTCTATAATGCTTATCTAGTTAACTGGATTTATTTAAAAGATTAAATAGTATATGGATAAACATTCAGTGAATATAATACAAATATACATCATAAAGCTTTGGACAAGATGTCACAACCACTGTTTTTAATTAATTATTTAATTAATTAATTTAGAGACAAGGTCCTGCCTCTGTCACCCAGCTGGAGTGCAGTGGTTCAGTCATAGCTTGCTGTAACCTTGAGCTCCTGTGCTCAAGGGATCCTCCTGCCTCAGCCTCCCAAGTAGCTAGGACTACAGGTGCATGCCACTACACTAGGCTAATTTTTAAAATTCTTTTGTGGGGTGGGTGTGGTGGCTCACACCGGTAATCCTAGCATTCTGGGAAGCCAAGGTGGGTGGACTGCTTGGGCTTAAGAGTTTGAGACCAGCCTGAGCAATAGTGAGATCCTATCTCTACTAAAAATAGAAAAACCGAGGCAAGGATTGCTTGAGCCCAAGAACTTTAGGTTGCTGTGAGCTATAATGCCACGGCAATCTAGTCAGGGCACCAGAGTGAGACTGTCTCAAAAAAGAAAAAAAAAATCTTTTGTCTGGGCGTGATGGCTCATGCCTGTAATCCTAGCACTCTGGGAGGCTGAGGCTGGTGGATTGCTTGAGCTCACAGGTTCAAGACCAGCCTCAGCCAGAACCAGATCTAGTCTCTACTAAAAATAGAAAAACTGAGGCAAGAGGACTGCTTGATCCCAAGAGTTGGAGGTTGCTGTGAGCTATGATGTCGCCATGGCACTCTACCCTGGGTGACAGCTTGAGACTCTGTCTCAAAAAAAAAAAAAAAAAAAAAATTCTTTTGTAGAGATGGATCTCACTGTGTTGCTCAGGTTGGTCTTGAACTTCTGACCTCTAGCAATCTTCCTGCTTTGGCCTCCTAAAGTGCTAGGATTACAGGTGTGAGCCACCATGCCTGGCCTAAATACTTGGTACAAGGAAATTGCATGGGTATGGGCATAGGTATATCCATAGCTATGAAGATTGGCTTTAGTTGTTGCTCAACTATGCAGGGATATCATGAAGACTTTACACAGAAGGCCTCAGACATGAAAGCTCATTACTATTAATAAGTGACCTGAAGGCAATTTACCATATGTAAATTTACACATAAGTAAATGACATTAGTCTAGTGGCTGGGATTGATTGTGGAAGCCCAGGAGAACAATTTTTTTAATTTTTTTGGTAGTAGGATTGGCAATTTGGAAGATACTCTAATCTGGGTTTTCACAATCCATCCTGTCAGGGATGGGGAGAGAGTGTGCAGCTAAATTGTAGTTGAAGGAAGAAAAATGAGGGTATCAGGTTCTCATGGTGGTGATGGCCACAGAACAACACATTACAGGCTGAGAGCTGAAGAGGCAAGGTATATATATTCCTGATAGGACAAGATATGTGATTATCAAGACTCAGTGAAAAGTGATATGAGGTCTCTTATTCATGAATTATTAAGAATTTCAAATCAGTGACAGTTAAGCATTAAACCAAACAACCTCTTCTAAGCACGAGGCTCTGTACAACTGCACAGCAGGAGAAATGGTAATAAAAATTCAGTAGTGGTAGTAAAAATTCAGAAGGTGCAATAGAAAAGTAGATAGTAAAAGATTATCAAGATTATCTACAATCCCACCACCTAGAAGCAATTGCTGTTATCATTTTGGTATGTGTCACTGGAATTTTTCTATATACATATACAAATATAGACATGCATTGATATAATATTTTATGTTAAGGAAATGGCATATTGTACATTCTGTTCTGTAGCCTTTAAAAAAACTTATTAAATTTTAGAGAGCTTTTAATGTTAGTAAATATACTTAGATCATTTCAGTCCTATTGTATAGAGATTCCATGTTCCATTTAACCAAAATCTTATTTTGGGGTGCTTGCGGGGTCTTGCATTTTTCATTATTACAAATGATGCACATTGAATATTAATAAAGCTGAGTGAGGACTGAATGAATGAATTACTGTAAAGCGCTTCGCAGAGTGCTTGGCAAATACCAAGCTCCTTACAAACAGTGTTATTTTCTTATTGTCAAACTGTCCTGTGTAAAGGTTATAGTAATTTACATTCCCAACAGCAGGGTGAGAGGGCTTGGTTTCCCTAAATCCTTTCCAGTACTCTTAATTTTTGCCTTTTGTATCTCTTCCTCTGTGAATGGCTTATTCATGTTCTTTGACAGTTCTATTGGATTCTTCATGCATTTAAAATTTCAATTGGTTTTTCTATTGGGCCAATTAATCCTCTGTAGTATGAATAACAAATACTTTCCCCTAGTTTTTTATTTGATGTTGAATGTTTACTTTAACCACATATATGTTTTAAGTTTTATACAGTTAAATGAGTCAATCTTTTCCATCAGGACTTCCGTATTTGCTGTCCTCCTTTAAAAAGTCTTTTGCCACAGAACAGGTCTAGAGTTCAATTTTGGTGAAGCCTTTTCTGCCTTAGGTTAGCTCCACCATTTGCTCTGAGGTGTCCTTTTTGGGGGGTATTTTTTTTTTTTTTCAAATTCAATCAGTACAGTACCCAACACTAGAATTCTTTAAATGCATATGTGATGGAACTACGTTTATTAACTTGAATGTACATGTGAAAGGACAAGATATATTAAAATTCAATATTGTCTAACTTTTTCTAACCCAGAAAATACATTTGTCTTTTCATATTTTCTACTTTTCTTTGGTTTCTAAGAAGAGTTTTGTCTTTAACAGAACTGCTCTTTTGTGAAACCAAATTAGAGACCAGGGAGAGTTGAATTTAGCCAAAGCTTTAAAATTACTCTTTGTTGTTGGACTGTTTTCTTATATGCAATCCCATGCAGAGAGTTGGCCATGTGAGAGTCTGGTTTTTATTTGGGTCACATAGGTTAATATAATACATAGACATTATTTTCACCAGGGGGAGGGAGGAAGAAGATAATATTTTCTTTTTTTGTTGTTTGTTTTTTTGAGATAGAGTTTCAAGCTATTGCCCTGGGTAGAGTGCCATGGCATCCACAGCTCACAGCAACCTCCAACTCCTGGGCTCAAGCAATTCTCCTGCCTCTGCCTCCCAAGTAGCTGGGATTACAGGTGCCCACCACAATGCCCGACTTTTTATGTTTGTTTGTTTGCAGCCATCATTGTTGTTTGGCAGACCCAGGCTGGATTCGAACTCACCAGCTCAGGTGTATGTGGCTGGCGCCTTTAGCCACTTGAGCCACAGGTGCCGAGCCTGAAGATATTTTCTAAGAACTAGGTCCTGGATGAGGTACCTATTTTGCCATGTATAATGCATACTTTTTTGCCCAAATTTTTGAGGGAAAACTAAGGATGCACATTATACATGGGTAGTACTAATTCCATATCTATATAAATGTTTTTGATTCTTTTATTTATGCTTATGCATTAAGAGTGTAACTCTAGAAAGGAAAATTATATCTGTATGCAAAATAATATCCTTGAATATGGTAATCATACCCTCTCCATGTTACTCTCCCCTCCCCAGCCATCTTTTCACAGCTGCAGGAGCCTCCAGCCTTCCTGGCTGATCATGCCAGACACTGCCACTGCTGTCATCTTGGAAGTGGGCGTGATGCTGACGGTGATGTGATGGTTACTGTTGGGACCTTGGTGAATGGAGGGCAGAAGTAGCTGTGCTGTGGCGCCTCCTTCTCTCACAACAGGCGTGAGATGCAGAGCTAGCTGCTGTGGAGAAGCTGGGAGAAAGTCCAGGTGGCAGGCGAGAGTGGTCTGGATGACCTGAACACCCAACTTCCCTCACATGTCCCCTCCCAGGCCACCCTGATCCCACATCTTCTCATTTCCTATTCCCACCCCATCTGTCAGTGTGAACATGGCCATGGCCACTCCGCTGAGAACTCTAGTGGGCTTATTTCCAGGGAAGCTGGTATGAGGGGATAGGGCTGGCCCTGTTCGCTCAGGCTCCTAAAAGTAGATCCCTGCTCTTTCCAGGCTGCCTCTTCTCTCACACAGCTTGCCCCATTCTGAGACCCCAGGACACTGTACTGAGGAGGAAGATCCCTAGCTGGGATGTGGGAAAACCTGAGTTCTGAGACCTGCTTCTACTAGTAGCCCACTGTTGTGACCCTGAGCCTTAGTCCCGATGAAATTTCTATCTCCAAGGGTAGTATCTGAGCCCATAGATTGTAATTTTAAACTTATGATTTGTTTGAACCCTCAAGATTTTAAGTTGGTATAATTTCCCAAACTTGCCAATAGGAAGAACTATCTAGGATGCTTGCTAATGGATCAGACACTCAAAGTCTTTCTACTGGAGAGGTGGTTCACTATATTTTGCTGGAGTACAGACCCTCAGGTGATTGGTAAGATTTGAAAGTTTTGGAAAGTCTGGTGTCATTCATTCTGACATTACTGAGCATCTAAGGTCTGGATTGTGCAAGGTCATGGTCTAGTCAGTAAACAGAAATGAAAATGTGGAGTACTTCACTGGCATATCATCAGGGAAGGATTGCTCCTCAGTGTGGTGTCCTGGGGGGCCTCAGAATGGGGCCAGCTGTATGAGAGATGAGGCAGCCTGGAAAGGGCAAGGATCTGCTGTCAGAAGCCCCGGGCAGGTAGAGCTGGCCCTGGCTCCTTACACCAGCTTCCTGGGAAAGAAGCCCACCAGGGTTCCCAGAAGAGCAGCTGTGGCCATATTCCTACCAACAGACACAGGTGGGAATAGGAAATGAGAAGATGTGGGGATGAGGGTGAGCCGAAAGGGACAGGTGGGGGAGGTTGGGTGCCCATGTTATCCAGACCTCTCTCACATGCTTCCTGGGCTTGCTCCCTGCTTCTCTGCAGTGGCTGGCTCCATGCCTTGCACCTCTCTTCCACCCTCCTTTAAAAAATTAAAATGAAGCTCAGTGCCCGTAGCTCAGTGGCTAGGGCACCAGACACATACACCAGAGCTAACAGGTTCAAACCCAGCCCGGGCCTGTTAAACGACAATGGCAACTACAACCAAAAAATAGTCAGACATTGTGGCAGGCGCCTGTAGTCCCAGCTACTCAGGAGGCTGAGGCAGGAGAATCACTTAAGCCTAAGAGTTTGAGGTTGCTGTGAGCTGTGATGCCATAGCACTCTACTGAGGGTGACAGTGAGACTCTGTCTCAATAAATAAATAAATACGAAATATTTTATTTTTTCCTGAAAGTGCAGACCAAAAATGTGAGTGCACATTATACACGGCAAAATACAGTACTTTTATTTACACCATCTCATTTAATCCTATACACAAACTTGTGATCAATGGTGGATTTCCAAGTCCAGAGTCGATCCCCATTGTATGAAACCTTTAAAGCCCCTGGGAAGGGTCCTATGAGTTCAGATGGCCATAGATTTTTGTAAAATTTGTGAAAATAAGTTATAAATGCAATTAGTTAAGCCTGCTGTTCCCATCCTTTCTTCCTGTTAATCATTGCTTTCCCTCAAGTAGAATTGTGTTGGAATGGTAATAAGAATTTGAGGGATTCAAATGAAGAGAAGTTGAGTTATAGATACATTTCTTTGGGGTAAGTAGGATATATTGATGTGGTTTTCTATCACCTCTGTGTATAGTTAAGTTAATTGTTGGTTGTGTCAATGTAGGAAGACTAATGGGAATACTCGAAATTTTTTTTTTTTGAATTTTGTATTCAATTGTTGTGGTTTGAAGTTTTCTTTTTTAATTTTTTTTAAATTTTATTTATTTATTTATTTTTATTGAGACAGAGTCTCACTTTGTGGCCCTTGGTAGAGTGCTGTGGCATCATAGCTCATAGCAATCCCCAACTCTTGGGCTCAGGGATTCCCTTGCCTCAGCTTCTCAAGTAGCTGGGACTACAGGCGCCCACCACAACACCCAGCGTTTTTTTTTTTTTTTTTTTTTTTGTAGAGACAGGCTTTCATTCTGGCTCAGGCGGGTCGTGTAAAACGGAGCTCAGGGCCATCCACTTGCCTCTGCCTCCACTCACTAGGATTACAGGCATGAGCCATCACACCCAGCAGGGAATACTTTTTTTTTAATTAATTTATTTTTATTGTTAAATCATAGCTGTGTACATTAGGTCCAATCAAGGGGTACAATGTGCGGGTTTCATATACAATCTGAAATATTCTCATCAAACTGTTTAACGTAGCCTTCAAGGCATTTTCTTAGTTACTTAGGCATTTGTTAGTATGTAGGCATTTCTTAGTATGTAGGCATTTGTATTCTGCCTTTAGGGAATACTTCTAAAGTAGTCAATTCAAAGATTTTTTAAGATTAGTCACTATATAAAAGGCTTGAAATATCCTAAAATCTTATAGCTCATATATAAAAGAAATGATAGCCTCAGCACAGTGGCTTACTCCTGTAATCTGACCACACAGGAAGGCAAGAGAATCACTTGAGCTCAGGAGTTTGAGACCAGCCTGAGCAAGAGCAAGACCCCTTCTCTACTAAAAATAGAAAAATTAGCCAGATGTCATGGAGAATGCTCCATAGTCCCAGGTACTTGGGTGGCTAAGGCAGCAGGATCTCTTGAACCGTGGAATTTGAGGTTGCTGTGAGGTAGGCTGATGCCACTGCACTCTAGCCTGGGCAACAGAGTGAGACTCTGTCTCAGAAAAAAATGATAGAGGCTTAATAGTGGTTTCCCCAAATATGACAACAATCCAGTACACTTACATGACATTAAGGATGATTTGTTATACTGAAAGAGGCTTTTCTAAATTCTCTGGAAAAACCAAATTGTTTTTCTATACTCTCTATGGAAATTACACCACAAAAGTGGTATTAGGTTTGGCATGGGTGGTTCATACCTGTAATCCTAGCACTCTGGGAGGCCAAGGCAGGTGGATTGCTTGAGCTCAGGAGTTTGAGACCAGCCTGAGCAAGAATGAGATCCCCTCTCTACTAAAAATAGATAAAACTAGCCAGGTGTTGTGGCAGGCATCTGTAGTCCCAGCTACTAGGGAGGCTGAGGTAAGAGGATCATTTGAACCTAAGAGTTTGATGTTGCTGTGAGCTATGATGCCATGGCACTCTACCCAGGGTGACAGAGTGAGATTCTGTCTCCAAAAAATTTAGAAAATGGTATTAGATGAACAGGTGATCAAAGGATATACATCCCCCTAATTTTTTTTTTTATTATTATAATTATTATTATTTAGAGACAGACAGGGTCTCATGCTGTTGCCCAGGCTGGAGTGTAGTGGCGTAATTATAGTTCACTGTAACTTCCAACTCCTGGGCTCAAGAGATCTTCCTACCTCAGCCTCCTAAGTAACTGGCTGGCACTACAGGCATGTGCCACAATGCATCACTGATTTTTAAAAATTTCTTTGTAGAGGTAAGGTCTGGTTGTGTTATCCAGCTGGTCTTGAACTCCTGGCCTCAAGTTATGTTTCTGCTCTCAAGCGATCCACCTTGGCCTCCCAACATGCTATGATTAGAAGTATGAACCACTATGCCTGGCCAATAGTAAGTATTATTTCATTTAATCTCCACAATAACTCTATGTGTAAGTATTTTTTTTTTTTTATGTGTAAGTATTACCATCCTCATTTTACAGATGAGAATGCTAAGATTTAGAGAAGTGAGTTAAATTGCTCAGACTTCTACAGGTAAGAAATGGTAAAAGCCAATGAACTCATGTCTAAATCAGTCTAAAGCCTCAGTTATGCTATAAGCTGCCTGAGAGAAAAACCTGGAGTCTTTACAAAGAAAGATTCACTTACTGTTTCCTTCCATCAACCTCCAGATGAATACAGAAGAGGATAGTGCCTTATCTGACCCAGATGTGAGCAGAGGATCATATCCTTTCCCAGCAAATTTTGGCACACCAAGTTGAACCAAATGCCCAAGATGCCTTTTGCTGCAAATCCTAGACAGGGTTCTGTCATTGCTTTTGCCCAGTCCTGTATACATAGAAACTAGAAACAATCCCCAAAATGTGCAAGTAGGAAGAAGGGCACTTGGGAGAAGTTTGCCCAAATGAAAACCCATGTTTGCCCTTTGGGGGTCTCCCAGTAAGAGCAGCTTTGTTTTGACATGCCACAAGGTTGAGCCCCAGGCACTCTTCTTGACTTCCAAACCCTGGCATTTTGTACCTGACTTCACCTCTCTCTTCAAGCTCCTTAACCCTTTGCACAGCACTTTCTAATGCATGCTCCAATTCTGGCCTGACCACCCTAAGTCAACTCATTGATGAGTTTTGCAATCTTTGAACAGTCCTTCAAACACCTACTGTAGTATGTGCTTAATCTCACAAATATCTTTAAATGTTGAGCCATGGCAACTCAGAGATCTTTCCAGGATCTGTGCCCAGCCCATGCTGTGATTTTATACATCCAAGGTGTTTTATTGAGGTCTGGAAGAACTGACATTTGTCAAGGGACACTTTTTAGACTATGCTTCCCAGGTGACCCAGAAATATGAGGAGCCCTTGTTCCTTTTCTCCAAAGTTCTGCCAAATAGAATCATGCAATCTAAACAATCACCTCCAGGCAATTCCTATCACCAGGTGCTTTTTCTGCCAAACTCCAGAAAGTGTCTGGGGCTTGAAAGATATATAGGGAAGTCATTCAAATAGGTAAAACTCTACAGACAGATGAAAGCTATCTTTGCTTTGCTTCCATCACCCATAGAGATTTAGTAATAACACTATTTCTTTCTTGTCTTTTTTTAATTATTAAATCATAGGTGTGTACAGAACACTTAGAGATTTAAAAATAGATCTGACATTCAATCCTATAATTGCTCTACTAGGTATATACCCAGAAGACCAAAAATCACATTATAACAAAGATATTTGTACCAGAATGTTTATTGCAGCCCAATTCATAATTGCTAAGTCATAGGAAAAGCCCTAGTGAATTCTTGAGTACTGTGAGGTTAATGAAATAAAATCTCCCAGTTCTTTCAGTGGAGATACGAGAAGCCAGAAATAGTCCTGCTCTAAGATCTCCCTGAAGGTAGCATCCTGTTTACTGACGTCTGTTCTTACACACACCCGGCAGTTAGATTATCTTGGTTGTGGGAGGTTGCTGGTGGAAACAGGTCTTATTCTATATGCTGCAGGTGATGGGCCACATCTCCCTCCTCTAGCTGGTTCTGCCTGCTGTGCTATGAGCATGGCAAATATGCCAGAAAACACCTTCCCAGCCATCCCTGTCACTCAACAAGGACTATCACAACTAGGATGTAGGGCATGGGCCAAGCATTCCTGTTAAAATAAAATCAGATTGGCAATAGTGAAGGGTTGGGAGAGAAAGCTCAAACCTCCATATCTCAGGTTTAGTCTGCTCACCAACATTTTCCTGATCATTCTTCTCTTAGCAAACTCTCTCTACCTCCCATCAAACATGGGAGACAGCTCTTTGAATAGTCCCTTGGCTTATGTTATCTCACCTTTGGACATGACAAACTCCTTACACACCTATACCAGGACTTCCTCTTACTTAGCATGTATGGTTCAACCAGGACAATGCCCTCTACTAGAGATAGTCACCCCACCATCCCCACCACTCTGTTTCTGATACCTTGAATTTGTTGTACAGCACCAGTTCCTGAGCATCAGTACAAAATAGCAATGGTGTATGGAACAACTTTTAAACCTTGACTCCAGCCCAGGTTGGCTATCTGACCCTGGCTTTTCTCTGAATTTCCTCATTTGTAATACACGGATATTCATATCTATCTTATAGTGGTGGAATAAGTATTGGAATTAACATTATTTATCTTTTTTTTTTTTTATTTCTTAATCCCATTTAAACAACCTGAAAATTTTAAGAATCTGAAAATCTTAAGGAATTGCTGAACCAAAATTATGTTTAATGCAGCTAGATGTGTTTGGTTACCAAAGAATTGGTATAATGTGTATCACTGAGAAACCCTCCCCATAGTAGACTCATATTGCTCCCAGAGGTATGAGTTCCCTTCATTCAGCAAAGGTGGTTTATTGGTTGTTGTTGCTGTTTCTAATTTGCTATGGTGTCTGGCCTGTACTGTTCACTTAAAACACTGGGAAAGTAAGGTCTATCTCTTATGTCTTACCACGGGCAAGACAGGAAGATGAGGAAATCATTGCAATGTCTAGAGAGGAGAGGGTGAGAAATTAGTCCTCTTTGAATAGTGATGGGGAGTCAAGTTGAAATGCCTTCAAGCTAACAGAGCTAGGGTGGGCAGAGTTCTGGTTTGGGAGCCTGCAGACTTAGTTTCTCCATCTCCAGAGTTAATATTGGGTCCAAAACATTGTCCTCTAGCTCTTAGTCTCCAAGCTGGTGAACACATCTCCTCTCTCCAACAGGTTGAGAGAGAAAACTTTTAATGACAAAGTCCTTTGAGCTTCGTAACAGAAAATGTCAGGACTATTCAAAAACATGGCCACTTTGCTATATCACCAAGTTCAGTCTTTGCAATGCATGCTTTTGATGGAAAAATATCAGTGGCATAAATTAAGATGAAAGATGCTCCATTTGGAAGTGCAGAGGGTACTAGGTTCCGTTTTGTTCTGTGCAGGTCTCCACGCTTGCCTTTGTATCTGGTCTAGGCAGTCTTAGCAAGAGTTCTGTGTTCCTACAATCATGGCTTCCCTGGGTTCCCATGTGACTGGTCAGCACTACCTGATAGCATCTGATTTTATTCCTGAGCTGAGTGCCTGCCTCTGCGGCCCCAGGCTGCCCTGTTGATTCTGCAGAACTATGTGGTATTTAAGTACATGCCATCTAGAAGTGCAGGGTTCATAATGCCTCATGGGAGCAAACTTGTACTAATCAGCAATGAGAGCTGGAGATGAGATCTTTCTTTTTGCCCCTGGATGGACCAATGGACGTCCAGGATCTTCATTTGTCCTCTTCTGTAAAATGCATCAAGCAGCCTGTCGGGAAGGTGTGGCCAGCTCCCCACGCACTCCTGACTACTGCTGTCCCTCCTGTCTTCCTTCATGCCCCTTTACCCTCACTCCTGCTTCCCTGAATTGCACTTGCCAAGGAACTATTACTACATTAGCTTTTGCTTCAGGCTACGTAGTTTTAGGAAACCTGAGTAAATACAAGGAATATTATAATTGAAATTGACCTTAGAAGTATTCTAGTCAAAGGCTTTCATTTTGTAAAAGGGAAAACTGAAGCCCAGTGCAGCAGATGTAAAGTGAATTACTCAAATCACTGGGTTTAATATCCTTCAAGTAACCTGATACATACACAAGGATACATGCATATATGTCTATACATGTGCATACACATGCACACACACGTGTGCACATAATACATATATATGTACACACACACACATATACATAATGTTATTTGCTTTTTCTCCTTCCTCAGAAATAGCAGACAAGATCTACAATCTCTTCAATGGCTATACCAGTGGGAAGGAGCAGCAGACAGCCTACAACACCCTTCTGGATCTGGGTTCCCCCACCTTACATCGAGTCCTCTACCACTACAACCAACATTATGAGAGTTTTGGAGAATTCACCTGGCGGTGTGAGGATGAATTGGGCCCCAGGTAATCCATATACTGCAGTCTCCTTTAAAAACTCAGACAGTTCGTACCTCTTACACTAGTGCTGCATCCATGAAGCTGCGGAGATTTCCAGAGTCAGCTTAGGGCTCAGAGAGTAATTCTCCTGCTTTCAGACAGAAGAAGCCTGGCAGGTTAGTTTTGGGTGAGCTTTGCCTAAGGAGTAAAGTCATGAGTACATTTCCTAAACAAACTCTGAAGAAGGTTTTCCCTTGACTTTGACCTGTTTCACACTCCTCTTTTCTTTTTTGGCTTGCCTGCCTGCCTTCTTTCCTTCCTTCCTTCCTTCCTTCCTTCCTTCCTTCCTTCCTTCCTTCCTTCCTTCCTTCCTTCCTTTTCCCTCCTTCCTTCCTTCCCTCCCTCCCTTCCTTCCTTTCTTCTTTCATTCCTTTCTTCTCTCCCTCCCTCCCTCTCTCCCTCCCTCCCTCCCTTCCTCCCTTCCTTCCCTCCTTCCCTTCCCTTCCCTTTCCTTTCCTTCCTTCCTTCCTTCCTTCCTTCCTTCTTTCCCTTCCCTCCTCCTCCCTTCCTTCTTTCCTTCCTTCCACTCTCTCTCTGCTTCCTTCCTTCCCCTTACTCCCTTCTTTCTTTTCTTTTCGTTTCTTTTCTTTCTTTTTATAAGTGTGCCTATCACCTGGATGGTGTGCATTGTTTCCCCCATTAGGTATGGTTTCCCTCTCCCCTCCCCTCCGTCCTTCCTTCCTTCTTTCTTTCTCCCTTTCCTTCCTTTCCCTTCTTCCCTCCCTCCCTTCTTCCCTCCCTCTCTCCCTCTCTTCTTTCTTTCTTTCTTTCTTTCTTTCTTTCTTTTTTTCTTTCTCCCTTTCCTTCCTTTCCCTCCCTCCCTCCCTCCCTTCTTTCCTTTCTTCCTCTCTCTCTCCTTCCTTCCCCTTCCTCCCTTCTTTCTTTTCTTTTCTTTCTTTTTGTAAGTGTGCCCATCACCTGGATGGTGTGCTTTGTACCCATTAGGTATGGGTTGCCCCCTCTCACCTGTTTGCTTTCCATCCAGTTTTTGTACCAAATGTGCACACGAGTGTTGATCAATTAGTTCTGGTATCCCCCCCCCCCTCCCATTCTTATGAAACTTCACTTAGAATAATGGTTTCTAGTTTCATTCAGGTTATTACACAAGATATTAATTTTTCATTTTTTATGGGTAATACTCCATAGTATGTGTATACCTATGCCACATTTTTTTTTTTTTATTGAATATTCTTTTCCTCTTTATTTGCGTGGCTTTCCAAATGCTGAAACTACAGGAGTCAAAGGCTTAGTGTTGGGAAAGAAAATTAGGAATTTTGTTAAAGAAGTTATTCAAAATATTTATTGCATTTGAACTTTGCATATTTTATTTGCATCATAAAGATTTATTTTTTGTTATTAAATCATAGCTGTGTACATTAATTCAATCATGAGGCACCATACACTGGTTTTATAGACCGTTTAACACATTTTCATCACACTGGTTAACATAGTCTTCCTGGCATTTTCTTAGTTATTGTGTTAACATTTACATTCTACATTTACTAAGTTTCACATGTACCCTTGTAAGATGCACCACAGGTGTAATCCCACCAATCACCCTTCCTCCGCCCATCCTCCCCTCTCCCTCCCCTCCCTCTCTCCCTTCCCCTTATTCTTAGGTTGTAACTGGTTTATAGCTTTGTCTTTTTAAAATATTCAGTTATTCTTTTTTATTAATTAAATCATAACTGTATACATTAATGTGATCATGAGGCACCATACACTGGTTTTATAGACCATTTGACACATTTTCATCACACTGGTTTTATAGACCGTTTGACACATTTTCATCACACTGGTTAACATAGCCTTCCTGCCATTTTCTTAGTTATCGTGTTAAGACATTTACATTCTACATATACCAAGTTTCACATATACCCTTGTAAGATGCACCACAGGTGTAATCCCACCAATCACCCTCCCTCCGCCTACCTCCTCCCTTCCTCCCCTCCCTTTCCCCTTTCCCCCTATTCTTAGGTTATAACTGGGTTATAGCTTTCATGTGAAAGCCAGAATTAATTTCATAGTAGGGCTGAGTACATTGGATACTTTTTCTTCCATTCTTGAGATACTTTACTAAGAAGAATATGTTCCAGCTCCATCCATGTAAACATGAAAGAGGTAAAGTCTCCATCTTTCTTTAAGGCTGCATAATATTCC
>CAUYPK010052270.1:0-35768 GCA_963574355.1 Loris lydekkerianus | reverse complement strand
TGTTGGGCCCTGCCATGTGCCTGAGGCCTAGTGCAACTTCCCGAGCCTGACTAGAAGCAGATCCATCGAGCTACTTCTGCGTAGCAACGACTCAGCAAGGCCCGGCCTGAAACTGCCTCTACCTAGATACAGCCAATGTGGCACCATGCCACTGGCCCGACCCTGTCACTCACCTCTTCCCCCGCCTTCTTTCCCTGCCCCTTCTCCACAATATAAAAATAAATAAATTCGAAAAAAAAAAAAAATGTTTATTGAGCATTTACTGTGTGCTGGCACTGGGATGGGCATGGGCACTGGGGAGAGAGCAGTGAGCAAGAAGCTTGTCTTCTAGGAGCTTGCATTTCATGGTGGAGAAGCAGATAAAAAAATTTGTAACTAAATAATTTCAGATAATTAATAATACTACAAGGGAAACAAAACATGAGTGGTAGGAAGTGGGGCTGATTTAGACAAGGTCATGAGGTGATAATCACAGCTGGGTATGAAAATGAGAAAAGCTGTGCTCAATGGTGAGCACGATGATGAGCTCAGGGCCATGCTCTCCAGGCAAAAGGAATAGCAATTGGAAAACTCCTCAAGAAGATCAAGGTATATGTGCTTCAAATGTGCCCAGAGACTGAGAGTTGGGGAAGATAATAGGCAGGGGCTCTTATCATGTGGAGTTTTGTGTGATGTCAAAAGAATATAGTCTTTTTCTAAGCATAAGGTGAAGGCATTGGAGCATTGTAAGTTAGTGAAAGATGTGGTCTGATTTATGCTTTTAGAAGCTCACTCTGGTCTTGAGAGGAAGGAAGCATATGGGGGTATAAGAATAGCAGCCAAGGGCCTTGGGAAGGAGGCTGGCAAATGAGCTCATCCTTGATCTGTGTGGTCCAAAAGCTATGTGGGTATGATGAGCATCTTTGCCTGCAATGACAGCCTCCATCATGGAACTTGTTTCTGCCAAACTGCCCCCTCTTCCTCCTCCCTCCTCTTCTGCTGCCTCATGGAGAGAGGCTGACTCTGCTCCCTCTTGGTCCTATCTCCAGGACAGTCTGGAAAAAGTCAGGTAGCCATGGTGTCCTCATGGTCAGCAGAATTCTGGAATAGCCCACCCTAAACCCCGGAACATGTGTGTATGATGGGTGTGCTATCCCCCCTACCTGTTTGGGGGACCGCAGCAGGTCCTCAGCTGTGGCCATGGCTGTAATGACCTTGATGTTTTCTCCATTGGGGTGGAGGGTAACAGACAGCCCAGCTACAAGCTGGATGGCCAAGTCTGTCACTGACACTTTGTCATCTAGCACGGTCACCGTCTTCTCTGCCAGAATGGAGTCAGACAGTGGGGACAATACCTTTGGGATTGGAAAGACACAGGGAAAAATCCATTACATGTGTTTCCAGATGTTATACCCTTTCCAAGAAATATTTTTTCTATCTCAAACAGGCCTGAGTCCCAGAATACTGGGAGAAGGAATCACACACCCACTTCACCCTACACACTGCTACATACCATGCCTGTGTGAGAATCAAAGTCACCCCATCCCCAAGACACATTAATCCTATATATTGGAAAATTGAAATACATATTAAAATCCATTCTTTTTTAAAAAAGGAATGACTCCTCCCATTTAGATGAGGTACCCTTGCACAATACACAGCCTGGTGAACTGTACATGGTGATCCCACTGACCAGACTCATGAAGAATTGCATGCAAGCTGACTTTGAATCTAATTCTAAGTGGGCTATGGAATGAACTGGAGAGAAACGAATTATAAATAGTTCCCTCCTCACATTGCCACCACAACACATCCTTTGCGGAAACATCACTTTCTGTCTCATCTCATTAGTCACATATTGGAGTTGAGATGTCCAGGTAAAATCACGGAAATGTACCAATCATTTCCTCATGGGGTATAAGGATTCACAATGCATTCCACAAAGGTGGAGCCAGTCGTGTGGGACGTGAAGGGCTGAGGAAAGGGCCAGGCATGCCCCACCCGTCACTTGTCCAGAAATCCTACCATTCTATACATTTCCCGAGGCAAAAGAGGAGGAGCACTTTGAAGACAGTTTGTTGGATAAAGAAATGGTAGGATGAGAAGGTGACGGAGAGAGGGAGGACTGAGAGGAAGAGTCCATGCATCCCTGGGGAGGAGTGCAGACAGGAGATGAAGGTTATTGCTAAGGACACGCAGGTGGGAGGAATAAGCCTGGGCAGAGGGGGCTGAGCAGGAGGACGGAAGGCAGGAGGGGCAGCAGCCAGGCACGGTGGGGATGGAGGCTGCCACAGGGGGCAGCAGGTGGCAGGTGGTGCTGAGTGTGTGCAGATGCCTTCTCAGTTGTGTTTGGAAGGAGATTGGAACGCTAAGAGCTGGTCCAGGCTCACCCTCCTGTGTCCCCAGGAAGCTATCTGGAGCCACCATGGGGATAAGTAATTGGCCACAGTGAACTTTCCACTTTGAGTATCCCTCAACACCACATAGCATGCTCCATGCTGGGGACATGGAAACTCTGAGCTCCTGCTCCCTACCTGAATGGTCGTCATCCCGACCTCACGCCCAGCCAGGACCCTGCTGCCCTGGAGTGTGGCCACATGTGGTTCTTCCAGCTTCATGAAGTCTGCAACCAGGTGGGTGACGTCGAACTGCCAGTCAGGGCTCAGCAAGTGGCTTGGCTGGCCCCATGGGCCGGCCCCCTCAGACACAAACTGGGTGAGGACCCGCACCGTGGCGTGCTGGTACTGGAGGGCGCAGCCCCGGCCACGCCGGTCCTCCTCATCCTCATCCTCGCTCTCTCGAGTGGATCTTGTGGGAAAGGAGAAGGAGCTCTCAGAGGCAGGGCCAAGAGCCAGAGAAGTCCTCAAGACAGGCTGGTGTCCGCCTCCCCCTCACGGAGACAGTATTCTGGATGGGAGCCCTAGGACCACACCCCGAGCACCCACCCTCACCAGGCAGCACAAAGTTACAGGCATCGCTTTCTCAAGCACATTTATTTACAAATAAGAGCTAATATTTACTAAGCCTGCAGTCTTATAAGTCACCCTTAGCTACATGTGACTATTAACATTTTAATTTAAATGAATAAAAATTAAATAAGTTAAAAAAATTCAACATCTCTTAACCAAGTGCACCATAGCTATATGTCACCAAATGGGAAAGTGTGACCCTGGAACATTCTACCACCTTAGAAAGTTCTACTGGACTATTAAAAAAAAAGTGAAAGTTCTACTAGATAGAAATGTATTTGTTACATTCTTGTGATGTGCTGAGTCCCACTCTGAACTCCCGTGTGTATGAACTCTTTTAACATCTCATAACACTATGAGGCAAACTCATAATTGTTCTCATGTCCAGATGAGAAAACTAAGGTGCAGAGAGTAGGTCAATTGCCCACACTCATGAAACCAGCAAGTGGCAGAGCTTGGATTGGTTGTACAATGCACAACCTGGTTAACTGTACATGGTGACTCTATTGACCTTGGGGTGCTGCGAATCTCAGTTGTGCTTCCTCAGGAATGTGGAATAAACAAACCCATTATCTTGGTCACTTATGACAACTAAGTGACTTGAAGGACTGGGCAGACTCTGGGCTGTCTTCCTCTAATCAGGCCAAATTCCTTCAAGTGCTCCTTGTAGAAATGAATTTGGCATATCCCTGAAGAACTGTCTAACTTGTTCCTTAACAGAAAGGCCCTGGTACCTGGGACACTATTAAGAAAACTGCCCTGATGGTTTGGGATAAAGATTTCCAGGCAGAAAGCTAAGCCCTCACTGAGCTAAAAAATGTTGATGTGGGGGCACAGAGCTGAGAAAACAAGAGCCCAGACTCCTACACATGACAAACAGTCCAGAGTCACAGAGAATTAATGAGATGCTTTTTTGCAAACAGTAATCCCATGGCCCAGTATGAATGCAACTAAATTTTATCCAATTATCTGATCTGCACAGAGCATTTCAAGCTTATTGATATTCCTAAGGAGAGAACTTTGATGCTTAGAGTAAATAAACCAAACCTCAAATTCCCTGGTGATGGAGAAGCTAAAAAGTTTTATTATCTCCATTGCATCATTTTGGGAAATCTACTTTCAAGAAGTGGTCTAATATGAGCCCAGGAGTAGGGCGCAGACACCCTGGGTTTAACATGGGCCTGCTGTGTAACAGCTTTCAGGCACGCCTAGGTCATCTTGGAGCCTTGCCCTCCTCAGAAGGTTGTTGCCAGGATTTAGGGAGATGTAATAGTCGGGGTAATACCAGCACCTACTACACACCAGGTCCTTTAGCGTTAAGGTCAGTAAATAAAGCTCTTGTTGTCATGGCTCTAGGACGTTTCTCCAACCCATGCTCACCTCTTACTGGCCACAATGGGGACCCTCCATCCCTTAATCTGGCTTAGCTCTGTGTCAGAGACCTCTATCTGCAGGGGCAGCCGTGGCACCCACACGGTGATGTGCAGGGGGGCGCTCAGGTACTGGTATGTGAAGTTCACCACTGCGTCCATCTTGCCTTTTATCTCTTTGCCATTGACAAAGACATAGTCACAGCGGTCAGACACCTGCAAAGACAGAGGAAGAGAGGATAAATGAAGGAGAAGTTCAGGGGGCCCTGGAAGCCATTCTTTGCTGATTGTCTTATTCTCTGGCAAAGCTCATATGCTTAATTCAGGTTCCTCCCAATGCAGAGCCTGAGGAAAGGAGTCAGTGCAGTTAATGCAATTGGGAGGTGAGCCCAGGCATCAGGGGTGAAGGGGCGGACTGAGGGAGACAGAGAAAGATGAAAAGCCAATAGGAAGGTACATTTTTGTGGCAACTACATGGAGCCATCAGGTTCAGCTTCTCCAAGACCTCATGAAATGTCCAGAATTGTCCACTGAGGGATAAGAAGAAGGATATTATCCACTCACTCCTATTTTCTACAGGTTGATGGCTTTCTCCATGTGGAACAAGAAGCAGAAAACAGCTTCAGGTGAAACTGTAATTAAAAAGTGAGCTTGAACTTGCACAGAACTGCAGCTATGGCTGAAATCTGGGTGGACTGTGTGTGTGTGTGTGTGTGTGTGAGATATGAGCACAAAGTGTCTGTGACCCAGACTAATATGTGTGCAGTCAGCTCCACCCAGCCCCATCTCAGCTACCTTCAAGGACATGGGGGTCCTGCAGCGCCTTTCCCTTCAGCAGGGCTCTCGCTAAGCCTGGGCCTGCTTCCCTCACTCACGCACAGTCCTGACGGTTCTCTAGGACATGCAGGCGTGGCAGTGCAGCTCATTTTGCCTGGGAACACCCTCCCAAGGTGCTTGGCCAAGCCCAGCTCAAGGGTCCCTGGGACATGCCTCCCATCCCTGTTCATCATGCAAATGGCAGGTTGACACTAATGACCACCAGCCCATGTCCCCTGCCCTGCACTCCTCCCTTTCCTTCTTTCTAGCAGATAGTTGTCTCACAAAGGAATGAGAAGGAGAAGAAAGAAAAACAAACATACAAAGAAAATAAAAACACAAGTCTGCAAATATCTGGCTTTTGTGTTCCAAAGCCGTTCATTCAAAGACAAGTCTTTTTATAGCCCCAGGGACATTCCCAGTGAGCAAGGAAATAGAAAGATGCCTGTGATCTCAGGCAGTCAGCAAGGGCCTAAGTAGACAGCGATAAGGCCACGGTGGAGGTAAACCCTGTGGACTGACGGATAAAAGAGCTTCCAGAAGACTAGAAGACCAGAAACCCCTCCCCAGTGCCTTGACAATAGTTAAGTCTCCTGGTAATTAGACTAGGATTCTGTTTCTGCTACCTTTGTGAGTTGAAAACTGAAAATAGAAACCAAGCTGAGTTATAGGAGGCAATATGATCCATGTCGCATAGACAAATTGTCTTATTCATCTTTGATCTCTTGGTCCCTTACACTAGCTGCTCATGTAACAGAAGCTCAGCAAAGTGGATATTAGATAGATGGATGGATGGACAGAAAGATGGGTAGATGGATAAACAGAGGAAGAGAGGGATGGAAAGATGGATGAATGAAAAATGGTGGAATGAATGACGGGTGGATGAATGTGTAGATAGATCGGTAGACAGACAGATGGACAGATGACTGGATGGACAAACAGATGGAGAGATGAACAGGGATAAACAGATGGACAGATGGATGGACAGATGGATGGATGGATAAATGGGTTGATGGATGGGTGGATAGATAGAGGGATGGACAGACTGATCACAGAAGGATGGTGGATGGATAAACAAGGTCTTCCATCCATGGGAATAATCATCAAAGATTTTGAGGTTGGTGGATAATGCAGCCAGGAACTGAGATGAGACAGAGCCCCAAACAGCAGAAACACAAGATCAAAAGCTTCTAGAAAGCTCTTGGGTTAGGTTTCCTAATCTTTCTGGGGGTCACTGAGCCCTTTTAGAATACACACAAAGCTAATTCTTGATGGAGAAATGCCACATACATAGAGTTTAGCGGAACATTTCAGAGTTAACACTGTCACTTAGGGCCTCCCCACATGGCATGCACCATCCTGAGCTAGAACAGCTGATGTGCAAGTCTATCTTCTGCCTGGATCACCCCCTCTGCGGTTCTGTGGACCCAACCAAATAACACTGAGTGCTGAGCAATGAACTCCTGTGACCTGACCACCTTCTCTTCCCCCAGCTTCCAGGAACCATGGATGGCTGGTCTGGGCCCAAGTTTCATCTTTGACTCGCACTTCATTTGGAGGGGCAGTTGGGAGGGCCCAGCTGGGAGAACGTCCTCCATCTGTGAGGGACGTGGCAGCGAGAAGTTGGGAGGGCACCACAGGGATGGATCGTCTCATTTGTGATCAAGAGTGGTTTAAAAATGTTTACATGCTGATTAAGGACAGAAACCAATTTTAGTTGCTGTCCCAGACTTGTCATTAGCATGAAAACACTGTCCCAGGACTGGGCAGGCATTAGCATAATAGCCAACCAAGAGTTCTATCGGTAATCACTTCTTTAATCAATGTTGTAATTTACAGACCATTGACTTTTCTCATTTACTACCTTTCAGAACTTTGGTGGGAGGAAACCTGGCTGTCCCAGAATATATAAATAATTAAGAGCAATGCCAAGGGTATGAAGTTGCCGTGCGTGATAGAGCCATCGTCACCACTGTTCCTGGAGGAGTCATAAATGGCTGGGGACATCTCAGGATGCATTAATTACCTCCTAAGTGGCTAGCAGTGAAAATCATAATATCACAAAATGATCTGGCTTATCTACAAAAAGGAACCAAAACCCCCACAGGAATGAATCTTTGAGTCCCTTGGCTTTTGTGTCTTGGAATCTCAGTCACCTTCCACTTGTGGGTACTCTCCCCATTGAGAAAACTGTCTGCTGGACTCTGCTTGCTATGACATTTGAACTATGGTGGACTGAACATATAGTGGTCATGAACCAGCAATTGGTATTTGCCTAGAGAGACTTGGAGGGGTTTGGGGAGGGCACATGGATCTTCGTTGAGCCTTGTGTGGTCAGTTGTCATATTGTGTTGTCACTCAGGTGGTTACCTCCTTGTGACATCACTGCCTCCTAGGGGAGAGGCTGGGGGCCACTATCCAAGGTAAAAGCAGAGGCACCTGCTTGTGGACCATTGATGCCCGATGGGGCCTTTGCCCAAAGCCTCCTCTGGTTAAGCAGCAGAGAGGCTGGTGGACGCAGCCTTCGATCTGCACGTCTGCTATGTAGGCCCAACACTGGTCTTGTACCCAGTTCCCGTGTGATGCTGCAGTTGTCTGGGGACCACACTTTGAGACCTGCTCCTTCCACCTTATACATCCCTCTGGTGATTGTGATTATTTAGTTATGATGCTTTAAAATGCCTTCTCTGAGTTAACAACTCCCCCAATCCTATCTCTGGATATACAACTGCTTATTGGACATCTCCACTTGGATCTCTAATTAGCATCTCTAACTCAACATGTTCACAAAACAAACTCCTGAATTAAGTTCAGATACAGAGAAATCAAATTTACATTTCTCATGCACCTGCTCTGTTCATGCAAATGAATGCTTTTACACACTAACAAGCCCTTGTTTTTGGTTTGCAAAGTGCTTCCTCATCATTTCCATATCCAATCTTTCCCAGCCTGTGCACACCAACATGTGAATCTGATCCTATTCTGCAGATGAGAAAATTGAGGCTCACTGAGGCTGCTGCTTTTCTGTCTGTGACAGTTTGTTCAGGGTTTGCCCGCCCTGTTTGACACCCCGTGTTTACCCTGGGATTATGGCCTTGGCTGGAGTTGTCCTTCCTGCATGTGGCTCTCTGGGTTATTCTAATTCCTATGGGCAGGTGGGCGGGAGCAAGAAGGCCGCTGGCCAGTAACTGTGACACAGCCATGGCCAGGGGCCAGTGGCCATCAAATCTTCTTCTCAAGCTTTCCTGGCCTGGTTCACTTGGCTCATCCCACATGGGTCCACGTGGACAGGCTGTCTCTCTCCAAGTCCAGGCAGGGAGCAGATGGTGTGCACAGATCCGGAACTTGGGGAGAGTAGAACAAAGCGCTGGGTAGGGTTAAAGGGAACCAACGGGAGATGGCAAAGCATGCAGGCCTAGAGGGAGCTGGGAAGGTGAAAAAGCAGCCTCCAAAATTCACGTCCACTCCGAACCTCAGACTGTGACCTTATGTGCAGATGGGATCTTTGCAGATTTAATTAGTTGAGAATCAGGATGAGATCATACTGACTTAGGGTGTGCCCTAAATCTAACGGTGTCCATAGAAGGAGAGAAGAGACATAGACACTCACGCAGAGGGGGTGGTGTGAAGATGGGGACAGAGCTTGGAGCAATGCATCTCCAAGCCAAGGGACACCCAGGATTGGGGCCCATCAGGAGCAGGAAGAGGCAGGAAAGACCCTCTCCCAGAGCCCCTGGAGGAGTGCAGCCCAGTCCACACCTTCATTTGTAACTTGGATCCCTAGAACTGCAAGAGAATATGTTTATGTGTTTGAAGGCCTCAGTTTGTGGTAATTTGCTGTGGCATCCCTAGGACAGTAATATAAAAGGCTCTGAGAAGTCACTACCACCTAAGAGGGAGGTAAGGGAATATCCACAGACCCAGCCTGCACCATGGTGGCAGGAGCGGCCATGAGCTTGCTGGAGCACGTAGCCACGGCGACACACAGCCCTGCAGGGAGCGGCCAAGGGGACTAAGCCCCTTGAGCTGACTTGTGTCCCACCCTTTATTGCTGGAGCCTTCTATGGCCCAAACCTAGAGAGAGATGGGAGGGTGACCAAGCTTCTTAAGGCAACTCACAAGGTTCAGCCTACCAGGGCCAAGGGCAGGGTGGGGGAAACTTAGAGCTAGAGATAGCACATGGGTCTCTTCTCAACATTTAGCTATCCTTCTAATCTAGGCTGTTTCTAAATATATATATATTTTTTGAGACAGAATCTCACTTTGTTGCCCTCGGTAGAGTGCTGTGACATCACAGCTCACAGCAACCTCCAGCTCTTGAGCTTAGGCAATTCTCTTGCCTCAGCCTCCTGAGTAGCTGGGATTACAGGTGCCCAGCACAACACCTGGCTATTTTGTTGTTGTTGCAGTTTGGCTGGGGCCAGGTTTGAATCATATCTCCTTTTCAACTCTGGAGAAACCCTTAAATGGTGTTTAAGCTCCTCCCATGACCTCTAATCTTTCTTCTGTATCCTCCATGAGTCTTCACTGTGTTCACTCATCTCTGGCCATAGGCCTCCTGGCTGGTTCTTGAACATGCCTGACATTTGCTGCCACAGGGCCTTTGCACATGCCATGCTTGCTACCCAACGGCTCCTCCCCTAGCTGTTTGCATGATTTTCCCCTCATGTCTTTCAGGCCTTTAGTTTAGTGGATCATCCCTCAAGCAGGGGCAGTTTTGTCCTTAAGGGCCATTTGACAATCTCTGGCAATCTTGGTTGTGATAATTGGTGGGGGAGGATGTGTAACTGTATCTACTAGGTAGAGACCTGGGACGCTCCCACGCTGTACAGGGAAGCCCCTAGCAACAGGGAATTTACCTGCCCACAAGTCAACATTGCCAAAATCTCACTTGTATGCAAACTTCTTAAAGATCCTTCCTCTGATATTTCTATTTAAAATTGTACCCCTCAAGCTTCCCTATCTCCTTCCTTGCTTTCTCTCCCTCTTTATCCCTTATTGCCATTTGATAAAACATATGGTTCCCCTCCTCACTTTGTTATCATGTGTCCTCCCTCACGAAGGCATGAGCTTTGGGACGGCCAGTGTTTTTGGCTGCTTCTCAGTATTGTGTCCCTAGAACCTGAAGCCACACCTGGCGCATAGCGGGTGTTCATATGTGTGGAGGAATGAATGAACCAATACAAGCTTGCAAGCTGTCAGCCCTGGGTGGGTCACCCTAGAGCTGCACAGTATTTTTAAAATATCAAATTATTGCCAGCATGAAAAACCATTGTATTCAACTTTGTTACCTGCCCGAACCCTGGAAGCGTTGGAGTTCTTTACCCCGGTGATTTATGATCTCGTGGGTCAGCATGGAGGGATGGGGTGAGGGTGGGGGTTGCAGGGAGGGCCAGTAGCCTGCAGCTGGCCTTAGGGACAGATCCAAGGGCATGTGACCCTCAGCAGGACACCTTTCTTCCTGGTGCTGACACTTCCCTGTGTCTTCCACCTTCCACACCCCATTGCACTAGGTGCCAGGACATATCTATTCATTTGTGATTATTTTGTTAATTTTATTTGTGAACCAACGTTCTCCCTGGAAGCATGCAACGAATGAGCTCTGCCCTGCCAGGAGCAGGCCCGAGCTTGTACTGAAGGGCCAGGCTGCCAGGGTTGCTGGGAGCACAGCGGGGAGAGCAGGGAGAACACTGTTTCTTCCTAAAAACTACTGATGAACAGGATGCAGTTCTGTCAACGGGGCATTAAATGGCCAGAAATGGTCTCAGCTTCCCCAGGGTAGAGTGTTGCCAAGGTAAACATGTGGCCTTGGTGGGGCAAAGGTGCCCAGGTACCTGGGACACTGAACACTCCCTATGCCCAGGGAGACTCAGGGCTTCCTGCTTACACTATGCCCCAACATCTCCCAACACACATGCACACGCACACACATATGTACATGGGGAGGCAGACTTGTGTGGGTCACTGAACTCTCAGTTATCTGGGCACCATAGCAGGAGCTCATCTAGAGCATCTCACTGAATCCTCACCACAGACACATGACAGCACCACTATTATTATCATATCCATATTGCAAATGAGAAAACTGAGGCACAGAGAGGTGATGCTACTGGCCTGAGAACACACAGCTCATGGTTGAGTCAGAGTTTGAACACAGAAAGCCAATCCCAGAGCTCTGCTTTTAGCTGTGATGCAGAACTGGCACTGCCTGGAAAGAGCTGTGATGTTGGATTCTTTTCCTTCTCTTTCATCCCCATTCATGCCGGCATTGGCTTCAGCCAAGAGAGAACGTGAGTAGAAAGGACAGCCTACCAGGCCAAGTGTGGACTTGAGAAGTGTGTATTTCTGCCAGTCCTGACACTTTGCCATGAGGTCTTCCTCTAAAGTCGCTATGACCTCTCAGTGTGAGTCCCAGAGTTAGACGCATGGAGCTGGCCACAGCCCATCTGTGGTGGGTCCCTCTGCCCTGCAAGTGGGTAAGCAAGAGTAAATGATGGTCTCAAACAACTGGGCACAGGGATCGTTTGTTACGCAGCCTGGCTGACTGGGCCATTCTGCTGAGAGATGTGGTAAGGGTGTCGCTGACTGTAAACCTTGGGAGCTCTCACAGTCCTTCCTTCTTTCTCCCATCCCCCATTCTCCTTTGCATTTTGTTCTATTTCCTGTCCTCTCAGGCAGAGGCCACTGGGGGGGCTGGGAGGAAAGCAGGGATGAGCAGAGCCTTAACCCCAGATTTTGGAGGGTGCATGGAAGAGGTTGGAAGCCTTCCGTCCCAGTGTCATGTCCTGGAGTGGCCACAGATTGGATGAAATCCACCTGGACCTGACTTTGGGACACTTCCTTCTCTGCCAGCCCCAGTTTTCCTCATTCCAGGGAGTTTCTGATTTATTTGGTATCTTATGTACAATTTGTTCTCTTCTGCCGCTGCTGAAGTTCTCATTTTAAGGAGGTCTCGGGTGCAATTTCGGCAGTTCTCCCATTACAGAGTGCATTATAGCTGCTTTCCTGACACCTCTGGACAAGAAGGAAAAAGACAATGGTGGGGAAAAGTCAGAGCTCAGCAGTCCTTTTGAGACCAAGTCTGCGATTTTCCATCTCGCCCCTTTGCACTGACGGCTGGGCAGAAACGTGTTCCATGATAAATCACACTTTACCCCAATGACAGTGCAAAATGCTGCCAACACTTCCTGTTGTTCTCAGGTGGGGACTGCTTTCTACCCAGGGGTTTGGGCCGTGCTGCCTGGCTGGGGGCAGGGTGACAGGTGCGTCACTGGGAAGGGTACTGGGGCCATAATGGCTCCATTTTCTACATTTTCTGACAGAGGGATGAACCTCATGGTATGCTGCCGAAGTCGTAGTTAGGAGCACAGGCTGGCATCTGCCTGGTACCAGGTACTTCAGCCCTTGAGATTCATTTTCTCCGTTTGTGAAACAAGGATTCTTTCTTTTAGCAAATTCGCAGTGGGGCCCTATAGGTGCCAGGCATTTCTAGGCAGTGGACACACAGAAGTCAGAGAGCCAGCAGACTCGTCTCAGGGTGTGGGGAGAGGCAATAACAAGCACACAGAGGCTGACTGTGTGCGATGAGCACTACGACAAAACTGACTCAGGAAAACAGGACCTGGGGTGAACGCAGAAACCTCTCTGGGGGAGGTAACTGCTGGCTGCAGATTTTGGGGAAGAGGCTTCCAGGAGGAGAGAATCCATACAAAGAGATAACATTTATTAAGTGCCTGCTGTATGCTAAATTTTGTTCCAGACATTTATGTGTGCTGATTCTTTTCATCATCACGCATTTTGCAGGTGAGGAAACCGAGAAACAGAGTTAAAATAACTGGTTCAAGGTTGCACAGTCAGCAGGAGTTAGAGTTTGATTTCAAGGCGAGCGTCCACCCCCAGGAGAGCTCTGCTTGATCTCTCCCTCACACTGAGTGAGGGCTTGGGTGTAGGAATGAGTTTGACTAGTGCTAGAGACAGAAGAAAGGTTGGTGACCCAAGGTTAGGGAAGTAGGCAGGAGCACGCAGGGTGGGGGTGGCGCCAGAGATGTTCAGGGAAACTGAGAAAGGAGAGCTGCATGGACAGGTATCAGCCCAGGGCCAGCACATAGCAGGCGTATGCTGCAGCCCGTGTCCAGGCAGGAACCAGGGAGTCTGCGGAAGGCCAGGCCGGTGAAAGGCTTCATCCCTGGAGGGGCTTGACCAGGAGAGTGGAGAGGCTTCCAGAAAGGCAGCCTTAATCAGAACTGACCACCACGTGCATATCATTTCTCTCTCCCTGCCTGAGCCAGGCTCACCCCTGCACCATCTGTCTGCTTTTCCTTAGAGTGGCCCTTGAGATCTTAGAGCCTCAGGATCCAGGGCACTGAGTGCCTGCTGGTGGCACCTGTATTGGGCCTGGCTTCTCTCTGACCCTCTAGACTCAAAAGAGCCTCCTTGGGAAAGAGAAGCCACTGCCCCCTAGACACTCCCTCTGTCATCGGGGTGAGGGGCACAGGGGTGTGATCACAGGGGAAGGCTGGGAAGGCAGCAAGGGTGGACGTGATCCCACCACATGGACAAGCACAGGTGTGCAGGGAGGCAGGCGCTGGGGGCCCCAGAACAGGCTCTGAGGGCCGTGGAAATACATGTTTCATTCTGAAAACTCCGACAGTCTAGGAGCTGGGAAGCTGACAAGTTAATGCCCAGCACATTATCGTCACAGGGTTGGACCAGGCTCATCCTCTCGTTTTGGGGATGACAGCAGCTGAGACAAAGAGCTTCCTCCTGTCTCCACGCCCCACTCAGGACTCTGCCTGCATGTCTGCTCTTGCTGGACCCACAGAGGTCCCCCCTTTAACCTTGTCCCAGCTTATTGCATCCCCTCCCCAAGCAAATAAACCTGAAGTGGCTTTCCTTTGGAATTGGAATAAAATCCACACTGCTCATTGTGACTCACAGAGTCCCCCCTCCCCCCACAGCACATTTCCAGTCACTGGTCTCTTCCTGTGCTCTGCCCAAGACCTATTTGGAGGATTGTTCCTTATTCTCATCTTACTGACTTTGCACGGATCATTCCCTCTGCCTAGAAACACTCCTCCCTGGATCGTGACAAGGCTGGTGCCTTTTCTCCATTTAAGTCTTGGGAAAAAAAATGTTATCTTATTAGAGAGACTTCCCTTGGCCTCTATAGACTGTCACCCACCTGTTCATCCCTCCCTCCCTCCCTTCTTCCCGCCCTCCCTCCATCACCTGTTATCTGTCCATTCATCCATCTGTCCCTCCACCACCCATCCTTCCCCCATCACCTATCTACTGTCTATCTGATGTATTTGTTGCCTGTCTTATTATCCACCTGTCGTCTATCTGTCCCTCTCCACCCATCCCTCCATCCATCCTGTCTATCTGTCTATCATCCATCTATCTAAGCTACTTATTGTCTATCATCTGTCTATTCAGCTCCATCATCACTCCTTTCATCCATCACCTATTATCCATCCATCCATCCATCCATCACCTATCTCTGACCTCTTCCTCACCTGTCTGATTATCAACCTATCACCTGTCTATCCATCTCCATCCCTCCACTCATCCATCCAGTTAGGACATCCCATTTCAAGCATGGACTCAGGACTAGACTGTCACCAGGTTCTGCCACTCACTGGCTCTGAGAAAGTACTTAACTCCTCTATCCAAAGTTTTCTCGTCTGTCCCTGGGAGTGAACAGGTGCCCCTCTGTAGGACTGCTGTGAAGGTCAATGGGTTGACCTTTTTCGAGTACTCAGGACTAGGACTGGCCCCAGCCTGTGCTGTTACTACCCTTGTCTATATGCCATGGCTCTTGCTCCATCCCTTCCTTTCAGATCACCCTATTTTACCATCTTCATGACACACAACTGAAATCTTGCAATCTTTTTGGCTGATTATTATCTTTCTATGAATTTCCTTTGTCACTAATTACAATGTAAGTGCTTCAAGTGCCAGAACACAGCACATCGGGGTGTAGGAGACGTTCATTGAATGAATGAATTTTCATTTTTCCTCATGAATGTACTCAAATTGTATTCTCCACCAAGTTCAAATTTCACTTCCCAGCAAAGACTTCTTTGGCCTGAACTTAGACATGCACTTCTGTGGTGCAGTCTGTTCCCCCTTGAACCATCCTTGAAAGCAAACCAAGGTCTTCCCCAAATTCACATTGTAGAATTGGCCTCAAGACCATACTGAACACACCATATATAGTGCACACAAACACTTGGTGGCCAATTTACGATCGAGAAAAATACAGTTTCCCCCTTTACTTGTTAAACCAATTTGAAGGGTTCAACCATCCGACTGACAACAGCACACTCCTTGATAAAGCTAGGATGAGCTGGCATAAAATTCTGCCAAGACCAAGCCCTGCTTCTCAAACTGATCTCGGCAAAGGGGTTAAACAGGGACAGGCATTGTGGGTTCTGGTGGGAGAAAAAGCAAACACAGGAGGAGAACCGTTTTCCAGAACTAAGTCTTCCCTGAAGCAAAACAGATACCCAGGTCCCAGTCTGGATGCTGGCCAGTGCTTCATGGATCTGGTCAGAAGTATTCATCAAGACAAGACCAGCTGCAGGGTCCTGGGGCTTATAACCCATTGTTCCCATTTAGGCAAATACAGATGGAGCCCTTGCTTGGATTAAATACAATCTGATTCATCAATAAACGGATGTGTCTTTTGCAGAAGTCTTTTATTAGAACAGAATATTCTTTGCAGCTTAAGACAGAGGGGTCAGAACAACCTGATCTTTCCTGGCCAGTTCCAGGTATTTATGTTTCACCATCAGCCTCTTCTAGGAGAGGTGTAGCAGGGCTCCTACCCGTCCAAAGCCTGGGGTTTGTGCTTCCCACAGAACTGTCGTTGATGATGGAAATGCCCTGTGTGTTGTCCAACACAGCAGGTGCTAACCACATGTGACTAGTGAGCACTTGAAATGTGGCTAAAGCATTGGAGGAACTAAAATTTCACTGTATTTAATTGAGACTAATTAAATAACCACATGAGGTTAGCAGCTACCACCTAGGACAACACAGATGTAGGTAAATTATAAGATCTATCTATGAGGAGGGCAGCATCCTCCCGTAATTGCCTGGGCCCACTCAGCCTGGTGATTGGGTAGACCTAGGTTTGGATCTCAGCTCTGCCACTTACCTGCTGCATGATCTCGTGCAAATCACTCAGCCTTTCTGGGCCTCAGTTTCCTAGTTTGTAAAATAAGAATGACACTATTCCTTGCCTTATGTCTTCTAGATTCATCCACTTAAAATTCAAACTAGAACACCCTACAGTGTCCTATTCCTCTTGGAGTAAAGCCAAATTCTGAGCACGCACTCCAAGCACACCTGGCCTGTCCCACATTGTCCATCTTGACTTCTGCTCTTTTCCTCCTCACTTCTCATGCTCCTTCACTCCATTCCTTGCATGTGGATAGTTTCTTCACACCCAGGACATTTGCACTCACTGCGCCTGCTGCTTGGGAAGCTCCTTTCCAAGCTCTTGGCATTGAGGTTTCAGCTCAAATGTTGCTGCCTCAGAAATGCTTCCCTGATCATCCATCTTAAATGTGCCCTATCCAGTGTTTCCCTTTCCACTACCTATGGCTGTTCTAGCATTTGTCAATGTCGGAATGGTCTTGCTTCTTATTTTCTTCCTTGTTTACTTATATCGTTTCCATCTTTCCTGCTATAGATACACTTGTGAAGGCAGCAGTCAGGTGTAGGAGGTTTGCTGCTGTATCTGCAGAGCATGGTAGGTGCTCAACAAATATTTGGGAAAAGAATGACTAAATTGACCTTTGTTGTAAGGATCCCATGAAATCATGACTATTAAGTGGAATGTTGGTGGGTGTGATGTGATCAGAGGACCCTAATGTGCTTGCAGGGTTTGGCTTCACCGTGTGTGCTCCTGTGAGCTTACATGAGAAGGGTGTCCTCGAGATGTCACTGCCCTGGGCACCCAAATGAGATGTGAGCCAATCTGAACCCCAAACAAACCTGGATCCCAGCCCAGCCAACCAGCAACCCTGAGGTAATGCTGCTCTAGTTGGCCCATAGCCTTTTGACGGAGAAATCAACACTTGCTATTATAAGTTGTTGAGTTGCTGAGTTTGGGGTTGTTTTGTTACACAGCATTATCACAGCAACAGGAGTCTAATACAAGCCTAGGCTTTTAGTTATTGAATAAAGACCCAAGTTTACCAGCTAATGCAGCATGGAGAACTGTGCTTTGAACAGCTCTCTGCTCTCAGGGGAGCTAAGTTAACGCTGGCTGCTGTGACACTGTTGCTCTTGCTACCTGACATTTACTGAGCTCTTATTATGTGACAGGCATTTCACATGACTTTTCTCTTTTAATCTTTGGTTTCATCTATGGGATTTGTCACTTTTGACCTCTGTGTAAGAGAAAAAGATACTGAGACTCAGAGTGGTTGTCTTCCTCAAGGTCATTCAGATGTTAAGTGCCAGAAAGACCTAGCTTTAGTCAGCCTACCTCCAAAGGCACTGGCCGAGCCACCATATCAGGTGTCTTCCATGGGAGTGTGCATCCTTCCATGGAGCCTGGGGACACATTGGTGCATTGGTGTCTGCTCAGTGTGGGCATGACTTCCCACCCTCAGCACTCCTGACAACTGGAGTTGGAAAATTCTTTGCTTTGAGGGCGGCCCAGAGTTGGGAGGATGCCTAGCAGCCCCTGTGCTTCTGTCTACTAGATGCTAGTAGGCCCTGCTCCAGGTGTGACAACCAAACTTGTTTCCAGTCACTGTCAAATGTCCCCTGGGGGTCTCTATGACCACCCCTTAGAGAACCACTGGTCCAGGTCTCCCCACATGGTAAGAGGAGCCAACATAAAGGCATCATCCTGCATGCTTTGTATACATTACTGCACTAAAACACACAACAATCTTAGGATGTGGCACAAGTATCTCCCCACTAGGCAGACAAAGGGACTGAGGCTCAAAGAGAGAAGTGTCACTGACAGAGTGTGGGCTCTTAAACACGCTATTTAAACTGCACTTTGAACCCCACTTGCAGGGCAGGTAGGTGCTAGAAAACCCCGCAGGCAGGAGCTTCCTCAGCTTACAGTGGGGACCCCAGATACTGAAAGGGGAACAGCTGGGCCCAGAGCCCAGGAATTCTAGATTCCAGCAATTCCTTTGCTTTCTTCATAATTTTTCATCTGAGAGCCAAATGGCCCTTGAGGATAAAGATCTTCCAGCACTTCTTCTTGGGTATGACAAGCACAAATGGGAAACTCTCTTCAGCCCACCTCCCTATGTGGGGAGGGATGTGACCCCAAAGAGGTAATAAATACATCCTGCAGATGGCTTTGAAAACTTAAGGCTCTTCCCAAAGAACTTCTCCCTCTTAAGAACTCAGAGCCTATAAAATCAATGGTAAATTTGGTACATAGAAAGTTTAGTGCTGACAGGAGCCCACGCTCTGGGGAACGATAAGGCTATTGGCTGAGCAAGGCGCTCTCTACATGCTGGAGCTACTGCAGGCACCTCCAGTCACTGGGGAAAAGCTGGGCCCGCTAGTTGCCCATATGCATTATTTTTAGTTCTGCACTGGGATCCATTAGCAGGAATCGTGCCCCAGAGGTCAGGCAGGCTGTGCTGGAAATTCAGTAGATGAACTTTCTCTAATGATGCTTTAAGTCTCAGCATCTCCACCCCACTGTGGGCAGTGCCGTGGAGCCTGTGGCCGCAGGAACTTCCACAGAATGTGCAGACAGGACTGTGGTGCTCGGGCTGGAGTATTCTGTGCCAGCTTGTTAGCATAAGGGGTGTGCCCGGAGCTCTGTGCACACAAGGGGTACAGTCCAGGGAAGGTGCTCACACTCGCTACTTGCCCTGCTAACTGGCTCACATGTCTCCTCTTTGGAGACTACCCCATCCAAAGTAACCTCCATCCCAAGCCGCCCCCTAGCTCGGCACCCTGACCATTCTCTCTTTGCTTCAGTAATATCCTTAAGCACTAGTTGGTGTTGGCCTCCTCCATCGCTGGACTGTGGCAGGGGCCATGTCTGTTTTACTTTCTTGTAGCATCCCATTAGAATGGAACCAAGAAATTAGTTCATATTCTGTTGAATGAATCTCATGTGTTTTGTAGGAAATATCTACTGGATATTGTTGAATCTAAGACACCACAAGTAGGAAAACCATTGCCACAGGAATCTGTGCCATGTTGTTGACTGCAAGACACATCCCTATTCCAAGGACATCAGAATGTGGACGCGTGAAGATTAGATACTCTGTGATGGCTGACTGGCCATTGCAAGTGCTTGTCTATGTGCATATTCTTCTTCCTGTCACGGTTCCCAGAGCTATGGTTGGACAAGTCATGGCCCTTCTCTGAGACGCTGCTCCTTCATTTCTCGAATGTGAATTGACACAGAGGCTGACACCTGAGTTCTCTCCTGTTCAGATGCCCTGACTCCCATTAACCTGCATACTAGATACACCGCAGGCCACATGCTCGGCTCTCATGGTGCTCGCACACCACACAACGGCCTGGCTTCATCGTCTGCACACCCCTCCACTGGGGAGAGGAAGGACTAGGCAGGAATGCGTAAGGGAACACAATCTGCTGCATTGTAGGTGAGATCTCATTTCTACTAAAAATAGAAAAATTAGCTGGGTGTGGTGGCAGGTGCTTGTAGTCCCAGTTACTCAGGATGCTGAGGTAGGAGGATGGCTTGAGCCCAGGAGCTTGACATTGCTGTGAGCTATGATTGCACCACTGTAATCTAGCCTAGGTGACAGAGCAAGACTCTGTTTCAAAAAAAAAAAAAAAGAAAAAAAGAAAGAAAAGGAAGAAAAATAGGCCAATGACCAGCCAGGAACTGTGCTGTTCAGTATTGTCACCATAAGCCGCATGTGACTGCAAGGCACTTGAAATGGGGCTGTTCTCAATTTAGGTACTGTAGGTGTAAATATACACTGAATTTTGAAGACTTAGTGTAAAAATAAAAGTAAAATATCTCCTTAATAATTTTTATATTCATAATATGAAAATGATACTATTTTAATATAATGGGTTAAACATAATACATTATTAAAATTAAATTCACCTTTTAAAAAACGTTCTTGAATGTGGCTATAAACTTTCCTACGTGGCTCATGCTGTGCTTTCATCCAACAGTGCGGCTCAGAACTGTTGGCCATCCCTCTTCCTCCCAGGATCTGTGGGAGGGTCTTTTCTCCCAGAACTCCAGATTTAAGGCCCTCCCTAGTCTGTATCTTACTCTAGGATGAATTAGAAAAGAAAACTCCTTCCTTGACACACTATCGCCAATAGCCAGAAAATTGTCGTTGGGACTTTTCACTGCCCCCAAATATTGCCCTAATAATCTACTGTGACTGTTGTCGTCTGAGGGGGCACTGAGCATACTAGCCTGGCAGTCTGCTACTTGTCTGTGCCTGGTGCGGGGTGTGTAGGGAAGTATTTTTCCACACCTTTCCTTCCTCTCAGCAGTTTGTAAGGTTCTTGTCTACTCAGACATGGAGCTTTCAATACCAGAAAAATGACTGTCAGATTCTATTTGAGGGGGAAAAAAGTCATTATCTAGATGCTTTTATGGGAACTTTATTTGTTTTTTAGGTGTATTTCCAGAGATTTAAAAAAATACAGAGAAAGACCAAATGCATAATTTATAGCTTGAAAAAGTCCTTGCACTGTCTTATTCTTTAAGCACTGTGGGTACAATATCATGACAAAGGTGGGAAAGAGCAGGAATTACAATTCTTTCCTCTGGAACTTAGGACAGAATTGCTCTCCTGTTCTGGGAAGGGAAACGTGGCAAATATTTTGGGTTTTCTGAGCCATATGGTTTCTATCAACTACTCAATTCTCTTGGTGTAGCACAAAAGCAGCGCAGACTTTATGAAAATAAATTTGAATGGCTGCGTTCCAGTGAAACTTCATTTACAAAGCAGGCAGTGGACTAGATTTGGCCCCTGGCTCCTAATTTGCCACTTTCTTCTCTAGATGAGTGGTTTTAAAGAGTTGCCTCATGGGCTGACCCACTCTGCAGATGTATTTTATTTTTAATTCTTTGTCCATTAAAAAAATTATGATTGGTTGCTGACATTGAAAAATAAGGTGGTTTTAACACACAACTCAGTTTTTCATCTCTTTCGAAGACACAGTGAGGCTGCACTCACATTTACTTATGACCACAGTTGGTCGTAGCAGCTTCCTTGCTGGGAAAGGCAAAGACGAGAGTCTTGGCTGCTCTTCTAGATACAGGAGGACACCTCCAATTTAGGCCTTCACGTATGTAAGCCACCTGCTCAGCTCCTACTGTGGGCTTGCAGGGTTTGAGCCTGGCCTAAAGCCTAACTTGGGGTGGGGGTATGTGTGCATCATCAGAGGAGTGGATAAAGAAAACGTGACGTATATATACACAACAGAAGACCAGACCACCTTAAAAGTAACAAATCCTGTTATTTGGGACAACATATAATGAACCTAGAGGATGTTACATTAAGTGAAATAAGTCAGGCATAGAAAGATAAACACTTCATGCTTTTACTTACATGTGGAATATCATACAGTTGAATTTATAAAAGCAGAGAATGGAAAAGTGGGCACCAGTGGCTGGGTCGGAGGAAGGTTGTAGAGATGTTGGCAAAGGGTACAAAATTTTAGTTAGATAGGAAGAATATGTTCTGTAGATCTATTATGCAATATGGAGACATCAGTTACAAACAATATATTATATTCTTGAAGGTTGTGAGGAGAGCAGATTTTAAGAATTCTCACCAAAAAAAATGATCCATATGTGAGGTCATGCATACGTTCAATGTCATAGCTCAATTTAGCCATTCTGCAATGTATATCAAAACAATGTGTTGTATGTGATAAATACATACAATTTTTATGTTTTTTAATAAATAAGGAACAAAAGAAAGGGAAAAGAAAGAGCAAATAAAACCCAACTAGATAGGCATGATGCCAAAATAAAGAGATAGAAATGGAAAGGTTGGGAGAACCAACTGGAAGTTGTACCCAAGCTTCTGCATAATGGAACCTCACGTTTCAGTGTAAACTTCCTGAGTGGATGGGATACCCTCGTGAGGTTCCCGCCAGCTCCATCCCACTTGTTGTGGAATCACTTACTTTGATGACATCCTCGTCTGTGGACTTGCACTCCACCGACTCTGAGATGTCTGTCACTGCGCTGTTCTCTTCCACAGAGACCACCTTAATGGGCATGGCCACTGTCTTTCCCGTAAGAATGGCGGTGTTCAGAATTTCAGTGTCCTGCCACGAGAACCAGACACACATGAATCAACGGGGAGTCTCAATTCTGCTGGGTACCAGACAGTTCTATGGGAACTTCCCAAGGTAAACACCAGGATGTTCTTATTCAGACACAACACATAGTACCATTTACCTTAGAAACTTGGGCAAAAGGGCCCTTCTTTGGGGAACAATTTCCTAAGAATGTTCGACAGTTCACTTTTAGTTGATTTAAGATCGTCTTCCTAATTTCCATCAACAATTAGAAAGCATCTATTCTTTTTCTCCATTGCAGAGACCCGGCAGAAGTACCACATGAGGTGGTGTTGGTGGTCAGGAACAGAGGAACAGAAACTCATTCTGGGCACCTTGAGCACGATGGTCCCATGGTAGGTGGAATGACATCCTCCCTTAGCTCCCTGCAAAAGGGGTTCAGTCTCCAGAACCTGTGAATATGCTACCTGACAAGTAGCATTACTCGGCAATTGTAATTAAATTAAGGTTCTTGGGATGATAGGAAGAATATCCTGGGTTATCTGGGGTGGCCCAGTGTAATCGTAAGGTCCCTGGAAGGGGATGTCATGAGGGTCAGAGGAAGAGGAGGTGAGGCAGCAGTCAGAGCGCTGCAGCCATGAACAGACATGGGAACGGCCTCTGGTCCCTGCAAAAGGCAAGGAGCAGACTTTTCTCCTGGAGCTTCCAGCAGGATGCAGCCCTGCCAGCACCTCGACTGTGGCCCCTGAAGACTCATTTCAGGCTCTGGTCTTCAGAACCGCTGGATAATGGATTCGCGCTAGTTTGTCAGAGCAGTGTGAGGAAACTAGTACAGATGCTTGTTGAGTTGATCCCGGATTGCTGACGGAACCAAAGGAAATGCTGAATGAGGCTCTGCAGAGGCCAGATCACCTTCAAGGTGATGGGAAGCAGGAAATAAAGGGCAGAGTCTGTGGAGCAAGGGGGTGCACATGTCTCCAACCATCTCCATCCTCAAGTCGCTGCTCCTGACATGTATTGTCTGGAGGGAGGATGTGATTGGCCTCATTTGGGCCCTTATCCAGAGGAGGAACAGGGCACTCTGACCAAAAAGACCACCAAGACTGATTCCAGCAGGAAAAGGGTAGATTTTAAAAATAGGACCACGTTACTAGAAGAAGATTGAATGCACAGATTCCTGGGGCAGGCAAACAACAACAACGACAGTAATAGTAACAGCACGGCGGCTATGATGGCCACCAGATGAGGCAGGTAATTCTTATCCCTAAAGGCCCATAATTACTGCACTTTGGCAACAGACACCACACCACGGGGGCTTCGATTTTAACAGAAGACTTAAGCAAAGCAAACTGCCTTCCTCTGCTGCTCTGTGGGAGATCAGGCTGACACAGCCCTGGGGACATCCCTGTTCACATTTCCTGGATGCAGAACTATCAGCATCACACCTCTCATACACTTCGTGATTTGCAAAGTGATGAGGAAAATACCTCCTTTTTGGGTTATGTAGGGTACCCTCTGCTTGCCCTTTTGTAATCCTACCCTTTATGGGCAGATGAAAGTGAACAAGGTCCTCTGGCTTTGGGACTCCTGTCGTCACCTTTTACCTTTGGGCCAATTTCTTCCAAAGCCTCTCTCCAGTAATACTGCTCCAGTTTGAAACAGGAGATGCAAGGAAAGAGATTTTCTCTGTTCTTTCTCCAGGGAAGCAATTGACACGAAAGTGACCTTTTACATTAAACAAGAGCACAGCTGAAAGAGTTATTAGTCACAAGCAGAGTCTCGGCTCCTCTCAGGCCTGCACACCAGCCAGCAGTTAAATGACCGTCTGCCATGTCTTCTTCCGGGTCCACAGGATTTCCTGGTGCTGGACCACAATCTGGGCAGCTTGCACAATGGCCATTACAGATGCTAAGAATACCACGGAAATTCCCCAAGTCCATTTGCAGGTTCATTACAGGGATGTGCTCTGAGTTTGATCTTTACATTTTCTCTCTCAGAATGGTCTTTGGCTAATGGCTTCATTAAAGCAGCACATTCCCTTATGGATTAACTGTGATTAGTTTTCTAATGGTTGCTGCAGGTTTACACACACACCTAACACTCCCTATCCCTAAACTGTATTCCACCAAAATTAAGACTGGCTGGACATGAGATATTTTTCACACACTAATATTAATTTCCGGAGCAGAGAATTAAGAATCATAGGAATAACAAGTGAAGATAGGAAACTTTGGCCGGACAAACTGGCTATGACACATGAAGGAAGTTTTCTCTATTTAAAAATCACTTTCCTGACAAATGATTTTGGAGTCTGTTGCTTGAGGGGACTGGAAGTCTGGAATCCTGAATTCTGTCCTTTGTTATTAACTTTCTGTATCACCCTGATTGCATCACGTGGAATCTTCTTCATCTCCCATTTTACAAATGAGTTTTGGATTACATCATCTCTAACTATCCTCCTGACTGTCCAATCCTAGACATCTGTCTCAGTACATTCAGGCTGTTGTAACAAAGTAATGCAGACCGGGTGGCTTCTAAACAGTAGAAATTCATTTCTCATGGTTCTGGAGGTTGGGAAGTCCAAGTCAGAGATTCAGTGTGTGGAGAAGGCAAAGGGTTAAAAATGTATGTGTGCACATGCACATGTATACGGATGCGTGTGTGATATTGACATAATTGGCACAGAATTCTATGTGGTTGTTTGCATCTCCCAAATGCCTTTTGGTTGAGGGCCATTAACAGTGGTATGCCCAGGACCTTACTTAAGCACACAAAATTGTACTGTTTTTTTGAAATGTACCCCAACCCCAGCTGGACCAAGAGGAACACACATTGTACATGGGTTGGCAAGCAGCAGGTGCTGCCTCCCTTTATTCTGTGGCTTAGCGCCACTCTGGGGAAGGTTCACCCTGCTGGCTGCCTTCTGACCTGGCCCCATCTGGGCTGTGAAAAGTGCAGCATTGCAGAAGGCAGCCCTCTTCCTGAAAGCACAGGGGCGTAGGATTCCTGTCGCCCACAGCCGGTATCAGGGAAAGCTTATCAACACTGTCTTGGCCTCACAGAACACGTCAAAGGCACAATGGCTGCTCAGAATCTTTTTGTATTACTAAGTGTTTCTTCTCTCCTTTTAGTCTGCTCTCTCTCCCTCCTCCCCCTTTCATCATAAATCAGAGAACGGTTCTGTTTTGCTGGAAAGAATCAATAATATAGGGTACTTTAAATCACCATCATTTCAAATGTGACAAAAGCTGGAGGCTTCTGAGAACTCATGCTTTGTTGTTTGATTTGCCCTCATAAATGTAAATTGGTCTGGCCATCTTCAGGGTAAATTGTATTTTTAATTTTTAAATAAATAAAGAGCACATAATCACTTCTGGAATGTTTGAAATGTGGATAGAATAAAACTATGTTAGGGAAATTCGACTGGCTGGAAAGATGGGGGGTTTAACCCATGGGTAGGTGTAAAATACCCACTGTGAATGGCCCCCCAGGGTTCTTTTGCAGAGTATGAAAGAGTGAGGAAATGCATTATATTCACACAAGGAAATACTATTTGGCCATCAAAAGGAATGAAGACATGCTGCAACGTAGATGAGTCATAAAAATGTTATGCTATGTGAAAGCAAGCCAGACGCCAGGGCCACATATCGTACAAGTTCATCCATGAGGCATGTCTAGCATGGACAAACCAAAGACACAGAAACTGGATTAATGTTGGCCATGGACTGCGGGAGGGCAAGGGAGTAAGGGGCAGCTTCCTGGGTACAAGGCTTCCTTTTGTGGTGATGAACATATTTGGAATTCCGTAGCAGTGATGTTGCACAAACTTGCAGAGACTAAGAACTACTGAATTGTATACTCTAAAATGGGGCGTTTTGCCACAAGAAGGCCACAGAAGGCCATGGCCAGGCTTAAACATTGGTTTGGACTTTGGGCTGGTTGCAAGGCCTTGGACAAGCCAACTGCAGTTGACCCGTCCTGAAAACACACGTGGCACTCAGAAACCAGACATTAGCCCAGTGAACTGATGCTAGGGGTTCAAATCTCCCCCAGGTCTGAGGAAAGAGTGAGCTTCATCTAAAATGTCCCAGACAGTAGAAAAATGACCTCTCTCAATTCATGTGTCTGGATTTCAAGAAGAGGTAGCAGTTAATAAAATGATTAAAAAATAAATTCCAAATAAGTCACATTTCAGAAACTCTTGGTACATGCTAGGTGTGGCTAAATATTCTCATCACTACTGCACACTTGCTACCATGAGTCAGGCAGTCTGGTTACCCCCAGGTGACAGATGAGGGAACCCAGGCTCAGCTGGGTGACAGACTTGTCCAGGTGCACGGCCTGCAGGTGGCTTCAGTGTTCAGTTCAGGACACCAGGACCTGTACTTAGCCACGGCTGCTCAATAGGGCGAGTGAGGACCTGAGACGGAATTGCCTTCACTACTGGCTTGGCCCTTTTCTTATTATTTAAATTCTCCAAGTGTCTGTTTCTTTGACTGTGAACTCAAGGAATAATTAGGGTTGTTGCGAAGATTAAATCAGATAATGTTTATAGATTGCCTGTCACAAGCTTGGAACGAAGTCCAAGTTGACTCAAAGGGCAGCTATTAAGCATCAGTGTGAAGTATCTCATATCAGGCAATTGGTGGGTGGAGGGAAGCCAGATATCTTCACTTGAATCTCCCTTTTCTCTGAAAACTGGGGCCTGGTAGGGGGAGGGATAAAAAAAATCAAATACAAAAACAGTCAAACACGTAGCCAACAACTAAACACAAATGAAATGTATTAAAATTGGCATTTTTGTACTTGTAATCAGATTTTTTTCTTTTATAAAAGAGAGAAAATGTGATTGCTAACTTTAAAATCTCCTGTCATTTTCTGTAGTCTTATTCCTCAAATTCTCTCCCCAGAGGCAACCACTGTTGGGAATTGTGTATCTTTCTGGTTTGTGAGTTTACATCTTTGCCACATATCTGTCTATGAAAGAAAATATAGCATTGTCACCTGCTTTTATGTTTTATGCAAACACGTTTTCTATAGTTGATATGCATAGATCATATTGTACTTCCATCAGCTTCCTTTTTTCCTCTCCGCATTATGTTTTCCTGATGTATCCCCATGTGAATGGCTGGACCATTTATCTCCATTTAGAACCATATCTACATACTGATCACCTTCATTTGTCTTAAAGACTGACTAGAGTTCATCATGAGCTTTTTCTGTACTTCACTTTCCCAATTCCCTATTGATGGAAATTTAGAGTGTTTTAAATTCTTTACTTTTGCAAATTTCTCCGTGTAGGTGTCTATCCAGGGCTCTTTAGCATCTAATCCTAGAAGTGACTCTGCTGGGTTGAGAGTCTATGACAGCAGGTGTCCCACCTGTGTCCTGCGGGCCACTTGCTGATTGCCTTCACTGGCTTTGCTTATCTGTGGTGTGTGGATATAATGAAAGGCAGGCATGTATGCATGGGCCATTTTTTAAAAAATCAGCTTTCCTTAGTAGTAGTGTATTGACTGTGTCCCAAGATAACTCTTATTCTTCCAATGTGCAGCAGAGAAAAAAGAGAAGGTTGGACACCCCTGGGCTGTACACATTCTCTTTGTTGATCCTGCTGTTCAGTGCTTCCCAGTGGACGTCCTCATCACACGAGAGGCCATCCTTTCCTGACACCCGGGCACCCCCGTGTGACTGTGTCGGCCTGGCCAGGGGACTGTCCCCATTCAGTCGAACACCAACCTGGATGTTGATGACTGGCTTATGCAGATGTGACGGCATCTCTCTCTCTTACTCTTCACACTAGGTGACCCTTTAGATAGTAGGTAACCATGGGTGAACCTGGGAGTGAGGGGCAGGTGGCTGTAAGGGCCGCATTCTGGACTGGTTCCTGCACGGTGTGGCATGGACAGTTTCTGTTTCTCTCTAAACCACTTCCTGACATCAGTGACTCTTAAATCCAGGCTCCCCCTTCCTTCTACCTTCAGCCAGAGAAGCAGACCACTCCGGGAGCTCCTCTTCCCCTTAGACTTGGAGGTGAGCAGGTGAGTGCTCCGCCCCACCTGAGCAGGTGTCCACACAGCCCAGCATGTTTTGCTCCGTCCCTTCTGGAGGCTTGTGGAACTGATGGCAGACCCTAGAGTTACATATTTTCCCTGAAGAAGGTAACTTAGAGTGAATTCAGTTAACAAAGAAGTCTTTTTTTTTTTTTTTTTTTACTAATTCCCTGTAAGTGCTGGGAATACAGATTGTAACCACGTGCTGCTTCATGGAGAGAAGAAAAAGGACTGAGTTTTTATGGGGAGAGGAGCACGTCACATTAGATTTCACAGACTGATCAACGAAATGCAGAAGGCGAATCCTGCCAATGGTGTGATTTTCTGCGAACCTGTGAGCCAAGAATTATGTTTATACTTGTGAAGGGTTGGAAAGAAAGAAGAGAGAAGAGAAGAGAAGAGAAGAGAAGAGAAGAGAAGAGAAGAGAAGAGAAGAGAAGAGAAGAGAAGAGAAGAGAAGAGAAGAGGAAAGAAGAAAGGAAAGAAAAAGAACATGCAACAGAGATTGTGTCCCACAAAACTGAAAATATTTACTCTCTAATGCTTTGTGGAAATTTTGCAATGGGGCCCTCTCTCCCCCAGGTCTCCCCATCCCTTCTAATCCATGTGTGTCAGGTTATTCTCTTTGAACCAGGGGGCACCGTCCTTGCAGATGCTAACTCCTGTCCTTCTGAAGTGGTTACTGCCTCTGATCCGCTGTGCTTCAGGGGGACTTTAATATCAGTGTAACAACCTCCTCCGGGAAAGGCTGCACTCTCTGCCAGACTGGGCAGAGATTTGTAGCATGGTAACCTGCATTGTATGTGGAAGCCCCGGAGAACAATGAGAAGCACTGTCCTAAGCTAGAGGGACTCGTGTACATAGGAAGGGAGGTTTGAATTGGGGCTAACTTTATAGGTGGTTAATAATTCACATTATTGATAGTACCCGGTTTCCTGCGGGCACTTGTAGCTTGAGGGGTGAATATAGACACTCTAATAATAAGAAGCCCCTACAATTGGCCTTTCCAAATCTAAGGGTGATAGATAACATCACAAAACCAGCTGCTCCAGAAGGAAAAGTATGTGAATAGAGAAATCAGCTGTCCTCTCTGCCCCCATCTCAGCCCATGTGCAGCTGGTTGTAGGAAACTGTCTTACAAGGTTAGAAGGAGTACTCTGGAGACAGCTGGAGGCTCACATGGTGGGCTCTGGGAAAATCAAAGGTCCAGTTTTGAAGGTGGGACCTAGAAAAGAGTCCAGCTGTGGACTTTCAGAAGGTTGTAGTCCTCATTGTTTCATGAGCATAAAGCAAAAAAGGTACCACCTGTATGCTGGCCCAGCTCCTGCCCTTCTTCCAGGGCTGTTCTGGGTACCAGGCCAGAGGACCTATGCAGAACCCTGGGCCAGGGTCTGCAACAGTGGTAGCTGCACCAAAAACCCTGACCCTGACACTTTCACCCCAGGAAACAGAGCCCAGGGAGTGTGTGACTCTGAGTTTCAAGGTCCTGTTTCACCAGTTCACTTTTGAGCACCCCAGCTTCTCCGCAGTAAGAGGATGAGCACTCAACTGCGACTAATTTGGGACCTAATTTGGCATCACTTGGAAATCCAACGAGGCTGTTTAATTACACTTCCAATTCCATAAAGAGGCATAAGTAGTAGGACCCAGGGTGTGGAGATGCCTTGCCCAGGCTCCAGTGCCTCGAAGTGGAATTCCAGGGTCTAGTTATTGTCATGCTGTAAATTTAGAGACTGACCTACCAGTGGTTAATAAAGCCACTCTCTTCCTGAAGGTTAGGAAAAGAGCATTCTGAGCCACCAAACAATGATGAAGTCTGTTTGGCAGGAAGATAGTTTGAGATATTAACGTACATTTTGTTTCTCCCTCTGTCGTTTCCCCTTCCTTCCTCCGATCCAGGCAGGGAAACCAGTTCTGTGCCTATCTTTGGGGAGGGGGGCAGGACAATAAATAAAACTCAGTTCCCAACTGGGGAAAAGTTTTGTATCTTGGCCAAAATCAGGAGGGAGAATGGGCTCCCCCTCCAGCATCCCTCTGGAGCATAGAGAATGAGTTCTCTCATGTGTGAGGGAGAGATAGATAGATATAGATAGATAGATAGATAGATAGATAGATAGATAGATAGACAGATAGATAGATAGATAGAGAGAGATATGTCTTTGGGCTCTGAAAGGAAAAACAATACCCTGTTTCTAGACAGCTCTTCCAGGGAACAGGGAAGAGGGGGTGGCTGCCTGGTGTATTTAAATCCCTGAAGTCCACAAGTGGCCCCCAAAAGGCAGGGGATAGGAAAATAAATTGATTGGATTTGAAGGAAATAAAGACCCAAGATATTGTAGCAAAAGAAGCTATTTGCCATTCAAAACTCATTCTCCCTTTTCTTTCAGTAACTGAACTCTGACTTTGGGGGCGTATGAGGAAAGAGAATACCAAGGTAAAAGTCCAAACTTCCCAGCCTCCCTTGCAGCTAGGGTTGCCCACATGACTGATTCTAACAGGTGGACAGGCAGATGTCTAGACAAGAAGGATCAATGTCCCCTCAAAACTTGTTAGAAATGCAAATAATGGGTGGCACCTGTGGCTCAAAGGAGTAGGGCACCATCCCCAAATACTGTACGTAGCCGGTTCAAACCCAGCCCTGGCCAAAAACTGCAAAAAAAAAGAAAAGAAATGCAAATTACTGGGCTCCACATCAGATGCACTGAATCATAAACTCTGAAGATGGGAGCCTATTAATGTGTGTTTCAATAATCCCTCAGGTGGCTCTGATGCTGTTGAAAGTTTGAGAACTGCTCTAGTCAAGATGTAAACAGAAATATTACACAGAACTTTAAGAAATGTACTTAATAGGAGTTAGAGTGAATAAGGGGAGGCATTCATTTTGTCTCTTTTCCTTTCTGCTATATGGACTATAGATGTAATGGCTAGAACACCAGCAGCTATCTTGGAGCATGAGGCAAACTTGGCCATGAAAACCATTCACTAAATATGGTGGGTTAGAAAGATAGGAGAAGCTCAAATCTCTGATGTTTAAAGAGTGGTCATGACCTTACATATGTGTGTGGAATAAACTTCTTTTATGTTTTGCTATGGGTTTTGAGAATTTTCTATTATTCACAGTCAACCCAAGCACTAACTCATGTAGCTATTTCTTTTTACGGTTGAGATGGTGGATGAAGACCGCTATTTATTATACTTGAATGCATTACAACAAATTCCCAGTTTTGTAACTATGAGAAGGCGACTCCACAGCAAGAATGCATTTGAGAAGGTGGTGTGCATTTTGGGAGAGGTGGGGAGCGGTGATAATCCCACCATTCTCTGCTGCTAGTGATGGCGGGGTGGGTTCCCCTACCAAGCAAGGCTGACAGCAGGGCTGTTACAGGAGGAAGGAAAAAGCAGAGACTGACAATTCAGCCTAATTTATAGCAGCAGAAAAATTACTCCAAGAGAGTGCTTCATTTTCCCAGTTCAAGGCATCTTAGTTAAAATGATCCATGGGCTGCTGGGCAGCCTATTGGTATGCTGATTAGTGTGGATGCTTAAAACAAGGGCTCTGGATTCAGGGCAGAGTGGCCCTGAGAAGTGTCATCTGATTAAGAAGCTGACTTTGTTAGGTACAACCAGAAATTTACATAATCCTATAACTAAGAATACATTATGTACAAATGTACAGGCATTGTAGGGGAGGTCTTCTGCAATTCCACCCACTAATGTAATTTTCCCTTAAAGCAGGGTGAGCGTAGACCCCAGCTGGGTGGCAGGGTGCAGTCTAGCAATCTCTCCCTTCAGGAGAAGCCAAGGGACCATTATTACTGGCCGGCTTCCAGATGCCAGGCCTGGTAGAGCAGACCAGGCCAGACACACTATCTGACCATACCATTCCTAATGAGCTCTAAGAATTCTGTATAATTTTTTGGTAGAATTGATTTAAAAGATGCTCAGGGAGATGCTAACAGGGACACTCACATTCCCACCATTTCCTGCACGATGGCTTTAGATTCTATAGGAGCAGCCAGGAGGTGGCGGGACGGAGGAGGAGGAGGAGAATGCTTCTTACGGGAAGCCTTTCTCTACTGAGCATTTGTGGGTAGCAAGAAAAAAGACCTTCTCCATCAACATATTGGCAGTCCATCCACACTGTGGTCATTCTCACTCATATTTTCTCCTCTGTCATCCCTCAGCTATGCAATTCCTTCTAGAAATCTTAGCACAATGGAATACAGAATTCTGCAGCAGAGGACAGCATGATTGTTTTAGAGCTGGGTGAGATAAGCTTACCAGCAAGGGGAAATAAGCAGGTGGCTCGTAGGTGTGGGGCACCTACCACAAGTAAGGCAGGAAGCCTCTGCTGCTGCAGGCATAGTAGCAATAATAATAATAATAACTTACGTTTATGGCTCTAAGAGTTTTCAAGGGCTGCTATAATGAAGTACGCCAAACTGGGTGCCATAAAATAAAACAATAGAAATTATTTTCTCATGTTTCTGGAGGCTGGAAGTCTGAGATCAAGGTGTCTGCAGGGCTATGCCTCCTCTGAATGCTCTGGTGATCTTTCCCTGCCTCTTTCTCTTGAGGTATTTGCCACAATCTTTGCTATTCCTTGGCTGGGATGCACCACTTCAGTATCTGCTTCTGCCATCACACGGGGTCTTTCCTGTGTGTCTGTGTCCAGATTTCCCTCTTATAAGGACACCAGTCATTGGATTGGGACCCACCCTAGTGACCTCATCTCAACTTGATTACATCTGCAAAGACCCTATGTCCAAATAAGGTCAGATTCCTAGTTAACTGAATGTTAAGACTTCAACCACCTGGCCGGGCCAGGTGGAACAGTTCTGTAGCCTTAGGACTCTGGAAAGTTGAGGCAGCAGGATTGCTTGAGCTCAGGAGTTTGAGACCAGCTCTGAGCAAGAGCAAGACCCCCTTCCTACTAAAAATAGAAAAATTAGCTGGGCATGGTGGTGGGTGTCTGTAGCCCCAGCTTACGTAGGAGGTTGAGGCAGGAGGATCTCTTGAGTCCAGGAGTTTGAGGTTGCTATAAGCTAGACTGACATCATAGCATGCTAGCCTCCATGACAAAGTGAGACTGTGTCTCAAAAGAAGACTTCAGCTAACTTTTCTGGGGGGACACAGTTCAGCTCACAACAATGTATCTTCACTCTTTGCAGAGAATGTTCACAGGAGTTATTGCCTCAGTTGATACCCAGTCTGCACCACAGAGAGGTTGGTGTTACCCCAGTGGGAGAAACTGAGCCCTGAAGGACTTAGATTCAGACCCCATTAGTTCCCCAAGCCTTCCCTGGGAACTCCCCCTTTACATAAAATAGTCCCTTTGAGCTGACATTGAACTTAGTCAACACTGGCATAGTAAAAGCATTGCATATCACATGGATGGAGCTGGAACATATTCTTCTTAGCAAAGTATCTCAGGAATGGAAGAAAAAGTATGCAATGTACTCAGCCCTACTATGAAGCTAAATTATACCTTTCACATAAAGGCTATAACCCAACTATAGCACAAGACTATGGGGAAAGGGCCAAGCAAGGGAAAGGGAGTGGGGCCACATTTATGGTGCATCTTAGAATGGGTACAGGCAATTGCACTAATGTACACAGCTATGATTTAACAATTAAAAAAAAATAAAAGAAAGAATAGTCACTTCATGTTTGTTAAGGGTAATACTCAATGTGATGAGATTTCAATTATTAATATCCATGCACCTCAATATAACACTTCTATAGAACCACTTCTATAACCAGAATGCACCACAATTTATACAAGAACGTCTAACAGACATGAGCAACTTGATTTCCTCCAGCTCCAAAATAGTCAGAGATTTCAACACTTATTTTGGCAGTGTTGGATCGATCCTCCAACAAGAAGCTGAGCAGAGAAATTTTAGATATAAACCTAACCATCCAACATTTGGATTTAGCAGACATCTACAAAACATTTCATCCCAATAAAACTGAATAAACTTACTTCTCTTCAGCCCATGGAACTTACTCCAAAATCTATTACATCTTAGGTCACAAGTCTAACCTAAGTAAATTTAAAGGAATAGAAATTATCCCATGCATTTTCTCAGACTACCATGGAATAAAAGTAGAGCTGAGTATCAACAGGAATCCGCATACTTATACAAAAACATAGAAGTTAAACAACCTTATGCTGAATGATAGGTGGGTCAGAGACGAGATTAAGAAAGATTGCCAAATTTTTGGAACAAAACGACAATGAAGACACGAATTATCAGAACCTCTGGGACACCGCAAAGGCAGTTCTAAGAGGGAAATTTATAGCACAGCAACCCTTCCTCAAAGGAACAGAAAGAGAGGAAGTTAACAACTTAATGGGACATCTCAAGCAACTGGGAAAGGAAGAACATTCCAATCCAAACCCCGTAGAAGAAAAAAATTACCAAAATTAGAGCAGAATGAAATGAAATTGAAAATAAAAGAATTATACAACAGATCAATAAATCAAAATGTTGGTTTTTTTAAAAGGTCAATAAAAATACATAAACCTCGCCAACCTAATCAGAAAAAAAAGTAAAATCTCTAATATCATCAATCAGAAACAACAAAGACAAAATAACACCAGACTCCTCAGAAATTCAAAAAATCCTTAATAAATACTACAAGAAACTTTATTCTCAGAAATATTACAATCTGAAGGAAATTGACCAATACTTGGAAGCACGTCACCTTCCAAGACATAGCCAGAATCAAGTGGAAATGTTGAACAGGCCCATATCAAGTTCTGAAATAGCATCAACCATACAAAACCTCCCAAAAGAGAATAGCCCGGGACCAGATGGTTTCACATCAAAATTCTACCAAACCTTTAAAGAGGAATTAGTATCTATATTAATCAACCTGTTCAAAATGTAGAAAAAGAAGAAAGACTACCCAACATGTTCTGTGAAGCAAACATCACCCTGATCCCCAAACCAGGAAAAGACACAGCAAGAAAAGAAAATTATAGACCAATATGACTAATGAATATAGATGCAAAAATATTCAACAAGATCCTAACAAACAGAATCTAGCAACACATCAAACAAATTATGCATCATGACCAAGTCGGTTTTATTCCAGGGTCTTAAGGCTGGTTCAACATCTGTAAATCTATAAGTATAATTCAGCACATAAACAAATTAAAAAACAAAGATCATATGATTCTCTCAATTGATGTAGAAAAAGCTTTTGATAATATCCAGCAACCTTCTTGATCAGAACACTTAAGAAAATTGGTATAGAAGGGACATTTCTTAAACTGATAGAGGCCATCTACAGCAAACCCACAGCCAATATCATATTGAATG
>CAUYPK010052269.1:0-14695 GCA_963574355.1 Loris lydekkerianus | reverse complement strand
CCTTGCTGGCTCTCTGTGTCCTCAAAGGGATGATTGTAGGCAGGTCCCACCGGCCAGAGATGTCTGGAGTCTTGTCTCCCCAGATTCGCCAGGCCCAGTTACAGGGAAGCTGTTACTCAGCCGCCATCTTTAATCCGAGTGTTTGCTCATTTTTTGTTGATTAACATGAGATCACTGTGGAAACTAGTTATCAACCCTTTGTCAGATTTATACCCTGCAAATATTACTCCCACTCTGAATTTTGTCTTTTTGCTTTGTTTGTCCTTACATATGTGGAAGCTTTTCAGGTTAATTAAGTCTCAATGTGTTAATTTTTGTTGTTGTTGCAATGTCCACTGAAGTCTTTGTGACAAAATGACAAAATCTTTCCCCAGTCCAACATCATCAAGTTATTCTATTTCTCTCTCTCTCTCTCCCCCCATCACAGTTATGTTGTATCTCTCATGAAAGGAATATGAAACAGAAAATTTCAACAGCAAACAGGCAATGCACTAAGTTGAAAAATGGTTTTGCAACTGCATGGCCTTGAGACCATGTGGAAGTAGTCAAAATGTATAAATGCAGTCAGTTCTGCTAAAATGCTTTCTTGGAGACTACAAATTTGTTTCTATGTAATTGCTATGTCAGGGAAAACTCTGAATGCAATTTTGTGTTTGCTTATGCATGATTTAATTTGCAAGAAATACTGGGTGAACACAGAAAACTGTACCCAGCTGAATGAAATTGTAGGAATATAAAATGTATATAAGTCAAACATCCAACAGCCTGTTCAGCTTATCACATGTTATTTTATACGGTGGAGGTTTGGTAGGCCTTCGTGTTTGTGTACATATGGACATGTGTATTTTTTTCCTCTAAATGCCACCCAATAGTACTTATTCAAAACATCCAGGAAGTGAGGAAATATGGTTTACTTTGTGAAGGAAAAATATGGTTTGTTTTGTGAGGGAAAAAATGCAAAACAAAAATTCATCTCACTTAAAATATTTTGCCATGCAATTTACATAAATTTGTTTAGGATTGTGTTATGTGTGCACGCATAAGTATGTCTCTGTGAGTGTGGCTGCACTTTAGTGCTATATATGCTTGGTTTCGTTATATAAAATCCATCAAATATTTTATATATAATAGATTATGTTCTCATATTAGAGATATGTTTATGAATCTATTACAGTTCCATCGTATTAGTGACTATTGAAAGAGAAACAAGCTGCCCACATTTTCAATAGAGTAACAATCGTTCCACTTTTTTCACACTATTGGCTCTTGCCCAATGATATTGTGGTTAAAACTGGTGTTCTACACTTACAATGAAATAAAACCAAAACAGGTTATTGTTTTTTGTTTGCAAAGAGGTAAAAACTTTGTACCTTTCCGTAGTTTTTACTAGACTTTCCAGCTAGTTTTCTTATATATACACACATACACACATATCTACTCTTACATATAGGAAATCAATGAGCGGTAGGTACAGAGAAGGAAGTTGAATGAATATTCTTGACTTGTTCTCCTTACGGTTGCATTTTTTTTCCATTGCCCTCTGAATTCGAACATATTTCAGGAATATTGGATTGCCTGACATACATAACAGTTATATCATATTGATTTATGCTAATGTTTATTCTAGATTATTAAGCAAGTCAAAATGTGTTCCAACATTTTGTTATTTTGTTATAATTTCAAAATAACAACAAAGGGGGGGATAAAGGTGAATTAGTAAATTGGGAAAACAAGAATTATTAATACGAGAGATTCTCAATATCTTCCTTTTTTTAGCATAACTCCACTCTTGACAAAAAGAGCTTCACACAGCAGTACAAACCCCAAACGAAGGCCCCGCATTCATGAATTTAGCAATGTAAAATATTTAGCTTTTCTCACCCTTCCTGTATCTCATTTTCCACATTTCTATCTTCTGACTGCAATTCTGTTTGCATGTCTACTGCATAAATCTAGGAACACAATTATTAAAAATAGATATTTGTCAAATATGGACAGTCTTATTTGCCTATTCCCTGATGTATCCCGGAAGAAGCCAGTTACTTTTCAATCATGTGTCCTGATTTTCACATTCGATTTTCTTAGTACCCAGTTGCATTTTCTAGTAAGGCACAACACATTTTCTGTAAGTAATGGACACTACATTTAGCAAATATTATTGCCACCTTGCTTTAGCTTTAAAGGTTTTTGGTTGAGCCATAATAATTTTGGTATCTCCAGACAATAAAAATGTATGAAGAATTTCAGTCTTAACCTTATTTGAACTGCTCGTATACCTTTTTAAAAATAAATGTTGAACTTCCCTAGAAGTCCTTTCAGAAGCTGTGTCATAAGTTAAATAGCTGTGAGGAAAATTAAAGACTAGAGACAAATTAGTGTGAAACAATGAATAGTATCAATGTGATTCTGAGTGAGTAATTTAGAAAATGTGGAGACTTACTATGAAACTCATATTTTGGGCTATTAACCTACGTCTCTGGGTGTTGTTTTAGTTATTATTTCTATACTTCTTATTGATTTCATCACCCAATTAAGATGAACACAAGCTTCAATTGTTGGCCAAGTTTAGCAGGGCCCACATAGAAAACAATGTTTAATGACAGTGCAATGTCACATTAAAGTATATGGTATTTTACCAACTTTTCATGTGTTTTACAATTTGAAAGAAATGTAATCAAGGGCAGGTTGATATGCAAAATCCTAAGTGATTAAAAATTATACTTTATTGGAATTTGAAACTCTCCCTAACATTTTTATGAAAAAGTTTTGATGACACCTTTGTGTTATATTTATGGGAAAAAAAAGATAAAAGATTTAAATATCACTTTTGATCAAAAGCATAGTGTTCTGTTGTCAAATGCAGATATTTATTTTTACTAAACTTTTCAGATAAGGCAGAACTGTAAAACATAATGTTGATTATGCAATGTAAAGTAAATAGCATCAATTTTACTATATAGGAATATTCTGCATAATTATTTTGGAACAAAGTTCAGTAATCAAATAGGTATCCTGCAAAAGTATGTTGATGTCTCTATGCAATTTATTTTCCTCCTTCTATTAAGAACAGAAATACTTATAGTTTGACTCAGCCAGTCAATACTTGCAAAGCCTGATCAATATATTTCATTCCAATTGTTTCACCTTTCTAGTAGATACATATCTTTGGTCCCATTGCCACCTTGGCAGATCACTTTTCTCATCCGTCACTTTGGCATAACCATGCTTGTTAAGCAGAATCAGAGAAAAATCAATACTAAGAATCATGCCCCCTGCACTGTACAAATAAGGATATTACACAGCAAATCACACAGAACTTGATGATTTCCTGACCTTAATGCTAAGGTTAAGGGCAAGGGAGCAAGGCAAGTTCTTAGGAGTTGTATGGTGCTAGATTCCCATTCTCCTTGTCTTTATTCACGGCTCCCGACACTCCACAATTCGTTATCCACTCATATTTATTGTGCATTCCCAGGTGCCTGACATTGCAATAAGTAGTTTGAGATTTACTGCTTTTATTTGCTCCTTACCCTTAAAAGGCAGTTTAATGGGATGAACAAACACGGCCAAATGGATTACACTGCTAGGTTTGTATGCTTAGGGTAGGAAGTAAACAAACAAGAGCAAAACCAAGGAAAACATTTGCCAATGAAAGATGAGAATTGGCTAAGGTTTTTTGGTATATCTGAATTACCTGCGGATAATAGATGAGTGAGACTTTGACACAAGATAAGAAAGTGCTCACTTCCACCAAAACACATAAACCATTTATTTCAAACATGGAACAGTAGAGTAGGCGTGAGCATATAGAAAGTTATTTTAGATAGAATAAACAGTTTATTCACATTTAAGTGAGGAGTAAAACAAAATCAAAACCTAAGAATTAAATATACAACTTCATAAGGCTTTTTTTTTTTTTTTTAGAAAAAAGTCAATAATAATACATGAGAAGCAGTAAAATCAGATATCTCACATTCAATAACTTTATCTAACACTGGTCTTCTGTCTCAAATATTCTTTGGGAAATTATAGTTGACCCCTGAACTAAATAGAGGCATTGACCCCTGGACATTCACAAATCCACTTACAAATTTTGACACTCCAAAAATTTAAGCACTAGTAGTTTATTGCTGACAAGACAGCTCACTGATAAGTTCATTACTACATATTTTGTATGTGATATATTTTATATACTGTATTCTTACAATAAAGTAAGCTAGAGGAAGTGTTAAGAAAATCATAAGGAAGGAAAATATATTTACTTTTATTAAGGGGAAGTGCCTCACCACAAAGTCCTTTGCTCTTACCATCTTCATGCTGAGTAGGCTGAGGAGGAGAGGGAAGAGGAGGACTTGGTCTAGCTATCTGAAGGGTGGCGGAGATGTAAGAAAATCCATGGGTTGGTGTGCCCACACATTTCAAACCTATGTTCTAGACTCAAATGTACATCTCATTAATTCCCAGAAAAAAACTTGATGTAAGTAGAAAGTTAGAAGTAGAACACGAGTGCTCACTTCTTCTTTGGGCATCTTGATGGGATTTAAGCCTTTTGACGGCATCTTCCCCTGTTTCCTTCTTGAATTTGCAAGTCCTTTCTTTGTGGCACTTTATTAACCGTGATCAAAAGATTTTGGTAGACATCAGTGACATAAAAACATGTATAAACTATGTATAGTTCCAAAAAGGAAAATTATATAAAAACTTATTTTAATTACATCTAACATCTGGGGTCTCAAGGCAGACAGTCTTGATAATACTGGTTAACTCTACCACCAACTAGTTATATGACACTGGTAAAATTGTGCAACTTCTCTGACCTCTGTTATTCATTTGTAAAATGGTACTTTTCAAAATACTTTTTTTGAAGGCTATTTTGAGGATTGAGCATGTTTGTACTCTAATAAGAAGATAGAACAGTGTCTGACATACAACAAGCCTTGAATAAATGTTAACAATTTTTGATATCATTATTATCCGTAAATTTGGTGATTACCATTGTGCATCATATCATATTACATATTATACCTTCATGTATGATATAATATTAACTAAACATAATATATTACAATGGATCAACAGATATTTTCCATGATAATATCATGACATAATAAGACAGAAGGAAAGCATTTCAGACATAATTTCTATGAGGAATTGAACATTTCAGGTTTAGTACTACCAGCAAGATAGCTGGAACTCTTAGGTGTAATTAAAACTCTCAATTTGAATTCAAGGAAATTGAAAAGAAGTGATACTACTGTCATAGCAGGTTCTAGAGTTACAGGAAAAAAAAAAAATCCTTGCTTGTCTAAAAATTACCAATGTATCCTACTTTTTAATTTGATACAAGGTGATAATTACTCTTGGGATAGGTACATGATTGATGCTTTCATGGATTTTCTCCTGCTTCTTAATCCACTCTGGCCCATTATGGGAGATTTTTGTATTTTTATTTCCATTGCAACAATCTCAAAGCTAGAGTCATAGACTGGATAATTATTTCTACACAATTTTTTGCTTTTAGCTAAAAAGAAGTTCTTGAAAACAATGCTGCATTATGTTTATCACCCAGGACTATATCCTTCTGCCTGTAATTGTACATATGCATGCATCTGGTGCCTTTTCTGTTATGCACTTTGCTCCGGTAAATAACCAAATACACATATAATTATACAACATTTTCTTCTAGTGTCCTCTTACAGTGGTTTAGGTAAGGTATAAATCTTCAAATTTTCAATTTTGTTACATATTAACAATTTATTTCTAATGTAGATGTAAGGTTTACACTCCCAACTTCAGTGTAAAGTGTACCATGTTTTGATAAGATCAGAGTATTTTCCTGGTAAATTTCCATCAATACATGGCAGAAATAAATTCATAAATAAAAATGCAGCAATGTAGATGTGCTATTGGCTGAATAAATGAATGCAAGATTTTTAATGTCAAGATTATAAATTTAGACTTTTGCCTGATGATAGGCTTCTGACATACATAAATTTTTCAGAGGATATAGTATTTTATAAAATTGATATACAAAGAACATGAAGGTAGATATAAGGCTTTATTTTTAAATAGAGTTACTAAAAGCCAAAGAGGAAATTAAAATAATCTGCACCAAAATGGGATCTGCAGTGAATAAGTACAAAACATAAGGTTCAGGCATTGTTAGTGCTGGAGACAGTGAAAGTGATTGATACTGAGGCCGAACATTACCGTCTCCCACAGGTCAGTGCTGTTAGATGGCTTTACGCGGTGCTTTATTTCTAATATTTTATGTTTTTCCAGATAAAGAAACTGAGGCTCAGATATGTGAGAGTACAAAGAAGAAGAAAGAAGGGAATAAGGAATTTCTCCAGAACAATGTCTATGTGGTATCAGATAAATGGTTTTGCCATTGACAGGAATGAAGATTTGGAGAAGACGCTCAAGCGCGTCTATATTGAATTTAGTTTCTGAGAGGATATGATTTGTTGGTTATCAAAGCATCTATTCAATTTCACATTGAATGAGTTCCCCTTAAGGATTTAGATATACTTATTCAATCTCCAGCATTCTTATTGGAGCAGAAGTAGAATCATATTTACTTTAAGAAAGATTATCCTCAGTTCACTGTTTCTTATCAAAATATTAACAATGATCAAACTAGAAAGCCGAGTGAGTAATAAATGAAGCAATGGCAGATGGATAAAAATATTTTTAAATGTTATAATCAAATGCATAGATTTATAACTCGAAATTCACATCCATTGCATTTTAAACTTTTATTTTTAATTTATATTCTTGATTTCAAGTCAAAACGCTAACTTTCAGAAAATAGACTGTCTGTAATTGGTATGACTCTCTCCACATTGTTAACTTTTTAAAGCCAAAATGTTATTTTCTAGCACCATTAGCAATATGATATATTCAATTGTATTGTTAAGTTCACTCAGCATGAAGAAATCACTAAAAACTGCAAACTGGGGTAATCTACTAAAGCTTATTGTCCTTTATATATCTGATTATTTATATATATATATATTTATTTCACTATTTTTTTATTTGCACTATTGATTTTGGCATAGAACATTCAACTAAACATTTAAAGAAAATGTTTAATTCACTATTAATTAAATTCAATTCACTATTTTTTTTTTATTTGCACTATTGATTTTGGCATAGGACATTCAACTAAACATTTAAAGAAAAAATATTTACATTTTCTTTACATGTAAAGAAAAAAACAAGATGTACTTTTTTTAGGTTTTGCTGACTCACTAAAATGAATTGAGCCCGCAAGATGCATCCTCTTTGCAGGCTGCAGAGTGTTAATAAGGAGGAGTGTGCGCTGGAAGCATTTAGATGCCATAACAGCAGACTGTACCAGCCATTACACAAGATGTTTAAGTTAGTCAGAGAAAAAGCTATAAAACTGCTTGGATAGTATATTATAAAATATATTTTTCTTGATGTGATATATTTGACCATATTAATATTTATTATATAGAATAAAGATTAAATAGCCATGTTCAAAATCATGTGAGCAATAAGACAAGGTGCAAACTTCTGTGGATGAGAGTGGGGAGAGTTGTGTCACCAAGAATCAGGGTAGACAACCGTACTCAGAGGCTAAGAAGGCAAAAATGGACTTTGGAAATTGACAGAAACTTCATTTTATTCCAAGGTCATTGGAGGCTTTTAAGCATATATAAGTTAGAATTGTTTTTATCATATAAGATTGCTAAATGTATATATAATTATGGTAGGTTAGGACTGAAGAGTGAAGAAACTGAAGGTGCATCATTTGTTAGAAATAAATGCTTTTACTGTTACTTAACAAATGGATGATTAATAATGAATATCAAATAATAGCTCCATTAGTTTTCTGCTAGTTTACCTTTTTAATAAATAAAAGAGTTATTTTGCTACTTGGTGTGTGATCAGTCGGTTTGGGGGGAGGAGAAGAGAGTAGAGATATCAAATTGATATTTAAGAGAGACGTTTTCTTAGTGTTTCAGTAGCATGTGGAAGAATGCAAATGCATTTAAAACAAACTTGTTTTTGATTTTGTGTTTATCTGGTAAAAATAGATTTATTGTAAAGTAAGAATTTCAGACTAAGAAATAGACTGATGTAAGAAGTCTGGATTTTAAGTCAGTCTCTCTTTTTTTTTCCTCTCTCTCTCTCTCTCTCTCTCTATAAACACTTCCATTTCTGAGTTTAAAATCTGACAGGTATTTGCATTCTGACAATGTTTCAGAAGTCTGAGTTTGAGAAACCAACAAATAAATCTTTAATAATTGAGTTCAGAGACCATAATATGTTGAAGGGTATAAATTTTGAGTAGTTGGCCTTCCCAATGCCCATAAAATAGTACCCACATAGATGGTTTCTGAGTTCTGCCAACTTATTAAGGTCATTCCTAATCATAAGATGAAGCATGGAATAAGTTAACAGAAGTAGTTGCAGTAGCTGGAAGCCATTTCCAGGAATTATTTACTAAAAATTACTCTTCAGTTCAATCTTGTCATGCAATTATTTTTGTTTTAAACTGACTTATTAGTAAATTGTTAAACAATTTTTCTGTTTATGACACTAAGGAAAAGCAAGTAATAATTTTTTAACAATGGGGACTAGAAACAAAAATCTCGCAAAGAACGAACGAAGACAAATACATTCAGAAAAGAAATCAGACAATTGCTGCAACGAAGTATTAAGCAGTAATAATAATAGTAATGCAAAGAAAGAAACATTCACATTGTCAAATAAGAGTGTATCTATAATAGAATGTTTTGACTCTGAGGTTCAGTATGGAATCATCAATTAACTACTTCTTATTATGTTTTCCCAAAGTATCAAAGAATAGACAACTAATATATATAAAGATAAAAAATAATATTAATTTTTATCACAGTCTATTATAGTGATAAAAATAACACAGAATAGTCAGAGAATAATGTTTCAAACAACTATGAGTTCACTGTCCAGTGTTAACTCATGCTTTTTTAGCTTTTCCTTCAAATATGAAAAAATAATCTTTGCCGATAAAATGTATGCCCATTTTACTTAAATCTTCCTATTAAGTCCTTTAAAAAAACTTGAAACAATTTCTATTAATAATTTTACATACAGTTATTCAGTAATTTTTTGTACTTAATTATAAATTCACTAGAAATAGATCCATACTCAAATAGAAATTTGGTGTATGATATAATAGGTAATATAAAATAGATGAAGAAAAATGGAGTATACATTAAATTATATTGGACTGCATATTAAAGATCTAATATTGAGACAGAGATAATTACTGTACAAAATTTGTTAATGTTAACTTCATTATAATCCTATATTTGAAAACAGTTTTAAAATAATTTAAAATGAAATATAAAAGTAAAAAAATTAAATGACATGAGTAATTTGCAGGTTTGTCGTTGGACAGAATTTCGTAGACAATTCACTAAATGTAAAGCACCAAAATTGATAGATGTGACCACATGAAAATTTGAAACTCAATTCAGTTTTCAATATTAGTTTCATAAATGTATTAAAAAGAAATGATGGGAGAAGACAGTCAGGTAAAACACTGAATCTTTTGAGTACTTAGAAACATCTTTACGTAGAATAAAGCTTTTTCTTTTTTATTAGGTAGTAGAAAGCAGTGTGGAATTGGAGAGGTTGTTTCCTCTCTTATAAAGTGTGTCTAATAACATCAATTTCACTGATACTTGAGAGATTTAAGTGGGAGCAGGTGTAAAATGCTTCATGTATCTTAGCTCTTTCTCATTTATGTGCATATGAAGTATGGTTGGAACATATTCTTCTTAGCAAAGTATTTCAAGAATGCAAGAAAAAGTATCCAATGTACTCAGTCTTACTATGAAACCAATGTATAGCTTTCTTATGATAATAAGGATGATTATATTATTACATAGTAGTTTTAGAAATACATATCTTACCTCTTTCTATAAGGAAAGGGAAAGAACAATGTTAACAATATATTTTTTAAATGTTGACAAAATTTGTTAAATTATCTTCCTCAAAAAACTTACATAAATTATTAAGTTTATTTAGAACAGAATCAACTCAGGTAAATGTGAGTGGTAATACATAATACAACTTTCTGATATCTAAAAAATTATTATACTAACTTGCATTTGGTTCACTAGAGCCTTATGTTAATACATTTTAATGTCATGTTCTGGCTTAGAGGATATGATCAAATATATAATATTTTCACAGAAAAAGAAAGAAGTTTGTACCACAGGAATTATGAAGACATACAGAAAGGCTTACTTATTTAAGTCAAGTTCCATGATAACCCTGATCCCTACCAAGTGATCAGAAGCATGGTGGGGTCAGGGCAGTGATCCTGAGGGTCCTGAGGTTTTTCGCTTGTGGCTCTACCTAAGAGCCTTCCAAAGCCTGAGAGTCTAAAAAGATCTGCCTCAAATTCAGATCCTGCATAAATACCATGCTTGGTACTGAACTACGCCCTTTTTTAAAAAGAGCAACGACCTGTTTTTTATCTAATATGATAAAAGGATGTTGGCATTCCCATTGAGAAAGAAGTGCATTTCCCACTTTCAAAGAGACTTTGTTCTTTTTTCTCCTAGAATGTTTCTAAGAAAGTGACCTGGATAACTTGATAGATAGTTCTCCAGAGACTATCAATTATCCTGGGAAGAAACATGAAAGAGAATGGTACTGGGAAAATAAAGAAAATACACATTCATTTTCAAGCTTATCTTTTAATAGTAAGAAACTTTAGCACAAAGGAAAAGAAAATTTATTTTGCTAACTTATCAGATTTGCTCCCCAGCTATTATCTTTGAATCTCCCATCTATCAGTGGAGTACGGATACATTATATTAACTTCCTGATGTCCTAAGGCTATCAGATGTGAAAACTGCTTTACTTCTGTAAGATTCAGATTCTCACAAGCACGGTATAGGTAATATTGCTTTTCTATGAAGGATGTTACATATAAATGTGCAAATATATTCACTTATCATAGAATACATTATAAATATATAGTTGTTACATTACTTTATGATTAAATGGGTTGCAAGTTCCCCTTGGAAATAATTTTCTCAGTTCTAGGAGTCTCACTATCAGTCTAACAGAAATGCTGATTCATTACTATCCATAATTTTTTTTTCTTTATTAAATCATAGACGTGTACATTAGTGCAATCATGGGGTACAATGTGCTGGTTTTATATACAATTTGAAATATTTTTATCAAACTGGTTAACATAGCCTTCGTGACATTTACTTAGTTATTGTGTTAAGAAACTTATATTCTACATTTAGTAAATTTCACATGTACCCTTGTAAGATGCACTGTAGACTATCCATAATTTTTAGTAAAGTTCATCAGGTGATAGGAGTACTTTGCTCTTTATCCAACAGATTAAACAAATGAGTTATCGATAGTAATGTAGACTGACATACAAGTAATGAGAAATATACAAAATTTGAACTAGTGATTCTTAATGTCTTTTGTGACATAAAATTTCAATGAGTCTGTTAAAACTACAGATTTTAAAATATGTCCTATTATATTTATGTATTTGTAACTTGTCTTGTTATTGTGCTGCTATAAACATTTGAGTACACGTGTCCTTTTTATAAAATACTTATTTTGCTGTGGGTAAATGCCTAACTGAGGCAATCCTGGGACAAATGGTGCAATGCATATATTCTGTGTGAAGAGTATACTTATAACTTGGACTTAAAATGTACAAAAGCAAAATATGTAACCAAAATGTGTGTATCTCTGTAATATCCTGAACTTTTAAAATAAGATACATATTTTACAGTACAATTGGGGAAATGAGTTCAAGAGATCTATTGTACAACCTGGTGACAATAGTTAAAATATATTGTATCTTTGAAAAATGCTAAAACAATTGTTAAGCGTTCTTACCATAAAAAACAACAACTTAAATGTAACGCGCATTTGCTAATTAGCTAGGATTAAGCACTTAACAACGTACATATCCTTTAAAACTCCATGTTTCACATAATAAATACATAAAATTTTGTCTGTCAATGTAATACCAAAAATTTAATTTTAAAAATAGAAAGTAAAATAGAAAAATGAAAGAAAACAAATGAAATAATATGAAAGGGAAAATTAAGAGAAGAGCAAGATATAACAGCAACAATAAAGAAAATTTTTAAAATATCTTTTGAAAAAAACTAATACCAAGATAAAATATTACCTAATGGAGTTCAACCTAAAATTGAAAATATACTTAAGAAATGTCAGGCATTTTAGAATAGGAGAAAACTGTAAATAAGGAATATATTAAAAAATATATTTTTCTCATCCTTATTTTAATAATCCAAAGTGGTTAAATTATTAACCCTTTGGATACATTATTTGGCAAAATTGACTGTATATTTTTTACATTCACTTAAAATTTTAATAAAAATAAAACACAAGTATAAATTTTTTCTGCAGTAAAGGCACAGTAAGGGGACCACCACAAAACAGTTTAAACATTGAGTTATAGCAACTCTTCAAGAAAGACCTAATGTCTGTGTTATGTCCAATTTATCAGATGGAAAAGGAAAGCAGTGTACTATACCTTTTATATCAACACATAGAACTTAATCAAAAAATTATAATGTAAACTTATCTTGTCACACCACAAATGTATGTAGATTAGATAAATACTCCTTAACTGCATCCAAATGGTTACATGATTTATATGTGTGTGCACAACATACATTTAAAATATGTCTGGGTCTGCCATATATCTCCTTATATTAGTAATATCTCCCAAAGCAATGTAGTTTTATTATCAGATCATCTATTAATGTAATTCATTGCATACAATACAGAAAAAAGAGTTATGATCTAATTAGGTTATATACTCATCTATAACAGAATAAATTGTAGGTAATACTAAATAGATTTTTAAACATTTTACATTGGCATGTACCATATCTTACAAAAAATCATAGTCAGTGGAGAAAATGTCAGCAGCACTTCCTTTAGAAGCATGCATGGAAAAATAATGTCTGCTACAAAACACTTTATTCCAAAGTATAAAATAGTCTGAAGGGAGTGCAAGAAAAAGAAAAATACATAAAGAGATGGAGTAATTAAAGGGAAAAATTTTGGCTTTAAATCAGCAGTTTTGACTTGTTGCAAATTTTAAAATATATGTATAAATTAGCCTGAGTGTAAAGACTTAAGGAAATATGAAACAGTATCAAAATAAATTGTATTGCTAACAAAAAATAAAAACAAAAGGAATAAAACAAAATCATTCATGCTGGCAAATGTTAAATTGCACACAAATACCTCCTGGGGCCTCTACAGAAAATATTGAAAGTAGAGTATGAACATTTTGGGATAAAGCCAATCACATTGCACCCACCTTGGGAATGCAGCCTGCACTGTACTTTTTGCTGGTGACTTGGTACCACCATCCCTTTACTGAACCCTGGGAACAACATTTCCCAGAGTATCTTTAAGTGACTAGTAATCCAACAATGAGAAGAGCTTGTAAACTTAGAAGCTGCAGCGACGCGGTAGCCCGTGTTTTCAGATTACCATCACATCAGTTTGCAATGATCACCTAGGCCCAGCAGCACCCCAGCCTGCCTGGGCTTTCCCAGGTCTGGCAGCATGTCTACCTCCCCTTCACCACAGTGCCACAGGCTAATTTTGCCCATGAGTTTTTCACTGATAATTTGATTTCAGGTTTTCCCACACTGTTGCTTTCCTTCCTACATTAAATCCCACTCAGAAGTCACTTGCAGGGATTCTTCTTTGCTGGTGAATATACACACATACATAGTGAAAGTATAAACAAATGGACTGGAAAGATAAATTAGCAGCTAAAAGGCAAAAGCAATAAAAGCAGGATCAACAAAGAATGCAAAGCAAACTCTAGCTATGTTGCTTTCATTTTATTTATTACATGAAAGTATGCCAATAAATGTGAAAGATAGATTACAAATGGGTGCTGTGAGTTGTGGCTGTAGTCCCACCAACGTCGGAAGCTGAGGCAGGAGGGGCACTTGAACCTGGGAGTTGAAGGCTATCCTACCCAATAATCACAATCCCCCCACCCAATGCAATTAAAAGAGTTGGTGGACATTCATCAGTCCAGACCCCTAGAATTGTCTATAATCACTCAAAATTTCAAAGGACTTAAGCATTACACCATATTGCAGCTTCTAGAAAGAAGAGAATAATTTTACTTCATGGACTGAATTTTGAAAGTAATGAAACCCTTGGAAGGCAAACTTCTGATTGAAAAGTAAGAACTAAGATATTTACTTCTTTAAAACAACATGAACAGAATCGAAAACAATCATGAGAAAACTGAAACTGTTTAGAAATACTCTTCTAAAAATGAGGGGGAAAATTGAGTTTTTAGTAAATGAGATCAGATACTTGCATGAATAAAAGAAAAGAGAAGGGAGTTCTGTACAAAATGTAAAACAATTTTTTTCAAGATCTTCAAAGTATGACATTGGAATTTTAATGGGATTGCATTAAATCTGTTGATTGCTGTGGGTAGAATAGACTTTTTTTTTTTTTTTATTGTTAGGGATTCATTGAGGGTACAATAAGCCAGGTTGCACTGATTGCATTTGTTAGGTAAAGTCCCTCTTGCAATCATGTCTTGCCCCCAGAAGGTGTGGCACACACCAAGACCCCACCCCCTGCCCTCCTTCCCATAACCTAATCATTT
>CAUYPK010052268.1:0-11649 GCA_963574355.1 Loris lydekkerianus | reverse complement strand
ATGATATCTCAAAGTAGTTTTGATTTGCATTTCTCTGATGATTAAAGATGATGAGCATTTTTTCATATGTCTGTAGGCCGTGCACCTGTCTTCTTGAGAGAAGTTTCTCTTCAAGTCCCTTGCCCAGCCTGCGATGGGATCCCTTGTTTTTTTCTTGCTGATGGCGTTTGAGTTCTTTGTGGATTCTGGTTATTAAACCTTTGTCAGAGACATAACCTGCAAATATCTTCTCCCCTTCTGAGGGCTGTTTGCTTGCTTTACTTACTGTGTTCTTGGCTGTGCAGAAGCTTTTTAGTTTGATCAAGTCCCAGGAGTGTATTTTTGATGTTGCTTCAATTACCCAAGAGGTCCTCCTCATAAAGTATTCTCCCAGTCCAATTTCTTCAAGGGTTTCCCCTGTACTCTCTCCAAGAATTTTTATAGTTTCATGTCTTAAGTTTAAGTCCTTTAACCAGTGAGAGTCAATTTTTATTAGAGGAGAAAGGTGTGGGTCCAGTTTCAATCTTCTACAAGTCACCAACCAATTCACACAGCACCATTTGTTAAATAAGGAATATTTCCCCTAATTTATATTTTTGATAGGCTTATCAAAGATCAAATGATGGTAAGTGTCTGGGTTCATCTCTTGGTTCTCAATTCTGCTCCATAAGTCTACCTCTCTATTTTTGTTCCAGTACTGTGTTGTTTTGATCACTAGATTTATAGTATAGTCTGAAGTCTGGTAGCATGATTCCTCCTGATTTGTTTTTATTTCTGAGTAATGCCTTTGTTATTCAGGGCTTTGTCTGGTTCCACATAAAACAAAGTACTAATTTTTTCAGATCTTTTAAGTATGACAGAGGTGCTTTAATAGGGATTGCATTAAATCTGTAGATTGCTCTGGGTAGTATAGACATTGTAACAATGTTGATTCTTCCCAGCCATGAGCATGGTGTATTTTTCCATTGTCTTCAGCTATTTATTTTCTCAGAGTTTTGTACTTCTCTTTATAGAGATCTTTGTTAGGTGCACTCCCAGATATTTCATCTTCTTTGGCACTATTGTAAAGGGAATAGAGTCCTGGATTGTTTTTTTACTTTGACTATTGTTGGTATATATGAAGGCTACAGATTTGTGAGTATTGATTGTGTATTCTGAGATGCTTCTGTATTCCTTGATCACTTCTAGGAGTTTTGTAGTTGAGTCCTTGGGGATTTCCAGATATACAATCATATCATCTGCTATGAGTGACAGTTTGATCTCCTCTGATCCTATTTGGATAGCCTTGATTGCCTTCTCTTACCTGATTGCGATGGCTAAGGCTTTCATCACAATGTTAAAAAGCAGTGGAGACAATGAGAAACCTTCCCTGGTTCCTGATCTGGGTGGAAATGATTTCATTTTTTCTCCATTCAATATGATATTGGCTGTGGGTTTGCTGTAGATGGCCTCTATCAGTTTAAGAAATGTTCCTTCTATACCTATTTTCTTAAGGATTCTGGTCAAAAAAGGATGCTGGATATTATCAAAAGCATCAATTGGGAGAATCATATGGTCTTTGTTTTTTTTTTTTTATGTGATGTATTATATTTCTAGATTAATGTATATTGAACCATCCTTGGGACCCTGGGATAAAACCAACCTGGTCATGATGTATAATTTGTTTGATGTATTGCTGGATTCTGATTAGTATGATATTATTGAATATTTTTGTATAAATATTCATTAGAGATATTGGTCTATAATTTTCTTTTCTTGTTGGGTCTTTTCCTGATTTGGGGAACAGGGTGATGTTTGCTTCATAGAATGTGCTGGGAAGTATTCCTTCTTTTTCTATGTTTTGGAAAAGGTTAAGTGATGTAGGTTCTAGTTCCTCTTTGAAGGTTTGATAGAATTCTGATGTGAAGCCATCTGGTCTTGGGCTTTTCTTATTGGGGAGATTTCTCATCGTCGATGCTATTTCAGAACTTGATATAGGCTTGTTCAACATTTCCATTTCTTTCTGGCTAAGTCTAGGAAAGTGCCATGTTTCCAAGTATTGATCTATTTCCTTCAGATTTTCATACTTCTGAGAATAAAATTTTTTATAATATTCATAAGGATTTTTTGAATTTCTGAGGAGTTTGTTGTTATTTGGCCTTTATCATTTCTGATTGATGAAATTAGAGATTTTACTCTTTTATTTCTGGTTAGGTTAGCCAAAGGTTTATCTGTTTTGTTGAACTCTTCAAAAAAACAACTTTTTGATTGATTGATCTGTTATATAATTCTTTTGTTTTCAATTTCATTTAATTCTGCTCTAATTTAGTTATTTCTTTTCTTCTGCTGGGTTTGGGGTTGGAATGTTCTTCCTTTTCCAGTTGCTTGAGATGTGCCATTCAGTTGTTAGCTTCCTCTCTTTCTGTTCTTTTGAGGAATGCTTGCAATGCTATAAATTTCCCTCCTAGGACTGCCTTTGTGGTATCCCAGAGGTTCTGATAATTTGTGTTTTCTTTATTATTTTGTTCCAAAAAATTGGTGATTTCCTTCTTAATTTCATCTATGACCCAGCTTTCATTCAGCATGAGGTTATTTAGTTTCCATGTTTTTGTATAAGTATGCAGATTTCTGTTGTTACTGAGTTCAACTTTTATTCTATGGTGGTTCAAGAAAATACAACGAATAATTGCTATTCTTTTAAATTTGCTGAGGTTAGACTTGCGAGCTAAGATGTGATCAATTTTGGAGGATGTTCCATGGGCTGATGACAAGAATGTGTATTCAGTTTTGTTAGGATTGAAATGTTCTGTAGATGTCTGTTAAATCCAATTGTTGAATAGTTAAGTTTACGTCTGAAATTTCTTTGCCTAGTTTCTCATTGGAGGCTCTATCCAACACTGCCAAAGGGGTGTTAAAAAGTTCTCCTCGATTATCTGTTGGAATAGAGTATCTGGGTCTTTTGAAGCAACCTCTTCTTCCTATAAGGGATTCCTGTAAGGTGAATGTTTGCTCTTTTGGAGTGGTCCCACAATTCTCTCAGGGAATGGCCAAGTTTTGCTCTCCACTTCTCTTCCTCTTTGAGTGTTTGGGAGCACTCAAAAGCTTTGTCTTCAATGTCAGAGATCCTTTCTTCTGCCTGCTCCATTCTGTTACTGAGGGATTCTACTATATTTCTCAGATCTTTGAGGGCTGCAAGTTCTTGCCTCAATGTGTCAAAATCTTTGGTGATTTTGTCTTTAAATTCATTGAATTCTTGAGACAACTTTTGAATTACTCCTTGAAATTCTAATTCCATCTTTACGTCCATTCTGTTGATCTTATTTGCCATCTAAATTCTGCACTCAATTTCTGACATCTCAGCCATTTGTTTATGAATGGGACCATCTGGAGTGTCTGTTTTATCATTCCTTGGAGAATTTGATCTACTCTGATTATTCATTTTTGCCAGAGTTTTTCTGCTGATTCTACCCCATGATTATTTTTCACTATTTGGCTAGATGAGCAGGTAAAGTGAAATTAGATTAGGGGCTTCTGTAGTTAAGGTTAACCAGCCCTTTGCCAAGGATCTGGGACTGGTGACTGTAGATTTTTCCCCTACATCTTTGTAAAGGATGCATACAGTATTACAGTCTGAGGTTTTGGGTACCTGCTTGGTGTAGTGGGGTTAGGTGGCTCTGTCTTGTATTTAGCTGGTCTTTGCCTGATCCTAGTGGATCAGTGACTTTGTTTTGAAGTCTCAGCTCTGGAGAAATACAAGCAACTAAGACACCCTCCCCCCACCCCCCATGGGCAAGAACTGGAAGAGAAATCAACCCTTTCCTTAGCCACACAAAATACCCAAGAGGGTCCTTGGGTGATTGGCCCACGTTAGAAGTTCCAAACCAATTGACCCAGTCAGTATCAACTCTCAAGTTGAGAGAGTTTGAAAGGTCTCCAGCAACTAGATAGCAGAGGTCTACCAGCTGCTCAAATGTGGCTCACTTCCGTGCTCTGTGGAGTCAGAAAGGCCCACTGAATAACAGAGTTGGACCAGTGAGCTGGTGTCTCTTTCCCCTCCTTACACCACTTTCATGCCCAGTCACTGGTAACCCCATTGGGCTGTGGTCCTGCTCCCTCCAATAAGCAGATGTGCCAGGTCTTTGTGCCTACTAGAGTCAAAGGAAAGTCAATGCCCCATCAGCCCAGCCACCACCCTCTACCACCAGCCGACTGGGGGAGCTGAGGCTTGCCTGGCTGGGGTACTCAATGGCAACTGGGGAGTGTTCCACCTGAGCTCAGTCTGAACCTGAGGATAGCAAGTCAGCAAATGGTTTTCTTCCTCAGCCACTGTGCCTTTGCCCCAGTCACTCTGCACCACTGGTATCCCTATAGGGCAAGATCTGGCTTCCTCTGGTAGTCCTCAGAGTTGAGGAGGTGTCTCTCCAAGATTATGCCGTGGAGGGATTGCTCTACTGTTGCTGAATCTTTGTGGGAAGCGTCCCTGAGCAGCTCCCAGGTGGCTCCCATGGCCAGGGCACAGCAGTAGCTGTGGCTCCAGGACTGCAGGGCATGCATCTCCAGCAGCAGGGTGGGGCATGCTGTGTGAGGTTCTGGCAGGGCAGAGTGCCCTGCTCGTGGCTCTGGCAGAGTGGGCCAGGCTCTGCGGCTCCAGCAGGGCAGGGCACAGAGCACACAGCTCAGGCAGGCCAGGGTGCACAGTAAGTAGCACTGGCAGGGTGGGGCACACAGTGTGTAGCTCTGGCAGGGTGGGACATGGAGTGCTCAGTTCTGGCAGGGTGGGGCATGTGGCTTGCAAGCCTCCTCCTGCAGCTGGTTTGCACTTTCACAGAGCCAACCATGACAGCTCTCCCCACCTTTGTCTGAACTACTGCTGGGCTTACTGTCAATGAACCACAGGCATTCTGGTCTCTGCAGGGGTTAGGCTTCTGGACCATCAGGTAAGGGGGGAAGGGTGGACTGGAAATTCAAAATGGAAGGAAACACATTAGTTCAATTTTCATGCCTTGCAAGAGAGTGCTCAGGGTCACAACAGGGTCCCTATGGAGAAGTAGTCCCCACTTCCTGCAACTTTCTCCCGTTTGGTGAGACAAGAGGTCCTCAGTTCACCACTCACCTGTAGAAAACCTACAGTGAGCAAAACAAACAAACAAACAAACAACAACAACAACAACAAAAACAGCTCTCTTGGGGGAGGGAATGGACACTTTTCCTTTGGGATGAGTTTTGTACCTGAAATTTTCTTTTTTGGAGTCACAGCTTGCCTCAGCAGAGGTGACGTGTAATTATCACTCTTCTCTCTCGGCTCTGCTTCCAATCTTCAACTTTATTGGGTGCTTTCTGGTCATTATCCTTCCCTCTAGATGGAGCTTCTATCAAAAGCTGGCTCCAGTCTGCCATCTTGTCCCTCCCTCCTCTGTGCACATTTTTTAAATGAATGCATGAGTAAAAAATGACTTGAACTTTACCTAACAAATTCAAACAATGTAACCTAATTGTACTCATTCTTATATTAATCTCAAATTTAAAAAAAGAATAAAGTCTTCTCTATGAGAAAAAAATTCTAAAAGAATGAATATTAATGCAATTTACTGGGAACCATATAACAGTGAGTAGGAATGGTCCTTGGCAGCAATCAGGCAGAGGTAAGTCAGCATGCTAACCCCTTTCTATGGAGATAGATGCTCTTTGGTCCCTGGCTAATAATGTCCAAGACAATAGCTACATACATTTTACATTATGACTTTTCACAAACAATCGTTGGCATAAAACTGGCATTGTTATGTTGGTAGACAGGGCATTTTCTAACAGCAATTCAGTAATAATGACACTTTAAGCCATTTGTCCCTTCTTTGCAGATATATCTATGACTACCTGTTACTTTCAAAGAATTTTTTTAACAATAATTAGTCTCTAATTGTTTTGCAGAACAAAAAGGACCTTCAACAGATTTTCACCTTATACTCAAGGTTAAAGCATCTGGAGGATTCCTTTTTATCACAGCTTTACAGATAATTTCATTCAGGGCTGGATTTCCAGGATGAGTTTGTGGTCTTTTATAGATGTTGCATCCTTACAGTCATAATGGTGATCCTGCAATTAACAGTCCTATTTTCAAAGATCACACTCTCCACCCAACACTACAGTTCCCATATGTGGGCCCCTGACCTGCCCTCCATGATGACAGTTCAAATATGCAACTTTAGTTGCTCTGAGAATAAAGTGCTCACCTGAGTCTTTTCTCTTTCCAATAAATTTGTTCAAAGAAGGACAGATCTTCCCTAGACCCTGAGTGTTAGGATTTCATTTTCCTTTCCCCAGAAACATAAGCCATAAAGCCACTGACCTCATTGAGACCTCAATAACAGGCAAAAATAATGAAGGGAGTAAACTGTAGCTAAGACTAACAAACAAAATGGTAAATTTGGTTCACAGTTCAGTAGTACCCCCTGATTTCTGCCTAACTATGATTATAGCTATTAGTCACCTGTGTGGGTCTTAATGACCAGATGATAACCAAATAGCAGAAACCACACATCTTTGACGGGAAGCATAGCTTAAGCCCCTGGAAAAGAAGTTGGGCAGGTTCGGATCTACTTAGCATAGTTGGTCCTAAACCATAGAACAGAAATGAGCACTCAGCAGAGAAGTGAAATATAAACAGAGTAAGGGTATAAACCTAGTTGGATAGACTGAGAATACCCTGGGCAAGATTATAGCTTTGTGGTTACACTCCTAGAGCCTTGGGAACTAACATAGAATAAACCAAGAGCCAAGCTAAGGATAACCAAAGAGTCACGATAGCCGTCCTAATAAATCAGTGCATTTAGATTTTATCAGCTCAGGCTCTGTAGAGTCAGAATTCAAGTATAATTCTCCAGATCCATGAGGAATTGTTTTATTATTCCATATAACCAGTAGATACAGAAAAGAATACATATATTTATTGCACAAATATTGAAGATGTAGTTGTATAATAGGTACTGTTGAGTATGAAGGACACCAAGAAATAAAAAACCGTGTTTCTTCACTAAAACTCACAAATTTTGAAAGAAGATAGAAAAGTAAATAAAAAATTACAATATAATGAGATATTGCATACAAGAGGTACTACATAAGCCCAGAAGAAAATAATTTTTACATAAAAGTTTTAACAAAGAAGGTGGCACTTGAAGTACTACTGGAAATTAAACAGATAACATAGTCATTATTATTTAAAATGTCAAAGTAAACTTAGACAAGAAGGAAAATTCCTTATTTTGATAAAGAATATCTTCTCAGAAACTGCAGGAAAAAAAAAATCTCCCTTTCATGAAGACCAAGAATTTAGGATGACCATTATTCCAACACTTTACAACATTTTTCTGAAGAACATAAGTAAAATACAGTAAAAAAGACCTTAAAAAGACATTATTAAATGAAATAATTTTCATTTTAGAAAACTCTTAGAGCAAGTAAGTCACTGGAAGGCAAAAAACACATGGTAGGTGATATTAGTGTATTTAAAAGTCTCAGCAAAGATAGATTTGAGTCAGAAAAAAAAGAAAAAAATATATAAAGAGCCTATGTTTTATATGTCAGACATGATGTTAACCTTCGTAAGGGACATCGCGTCAAGAAGGCTCCTGAAGTAGGTAGAAGACAGAGGACAAAGAGTGAGCCTGCTTTTGAATACAATGTGTTCGCTATGACTAAGGCATTTGAGTGGAGATTTTGTTTATATATTAACAAGGATAAAATAAAATGAGACTACCCAGCAATAATAGTTAGCCTCCAAGTCTTGGAGGTGCACCAAACAAGACTGATTTCTCTCCCACACAAAGTCAAATGCAAGCTGAAAAGGTACAGACCTCTCTCATGTTGCAGCTAGGGAAAGAGAAAACTGAAGCCACAAGAGATTTTGAGATGTTATTAAGGACAACGCCTAGCTATATCTTACATCACATCCACCCGCAATCCTTCAGCCAAAACTCCATCACATGACTCAGCTTACCTATATGAAGGCCAGGAAAAGTAGTCTTTCCATACTTCCAGGAAGAGGAAACAGTAAAGATAGTAAATAGTTAAGCTTCTCTGCTAAGAGAACTGACAGAAATACACATTTTGAGCCTAGGGATAAGATTTTCGTTAAATTTATTGGCTAGGCACTTTATGAAATTCTAATTTAGAGCTCCAGTTTTGTCACAAGGAACTTAAGTATAATCATATCTGTGTTATCTACTTTATATGGCTGCCGTAGAAATATTAAATGATTACATAGAAGAACAAAGTTCTAAAACAGTATATAAAACAAAACAAATGCATCACTTTAGGTATGTTTTGTACAATACTTCTCTGGAAATATAAGCACAAAGAGAAAGGCCTGCAATTACTTTCTAGTTTGATTCTTGCTTCCTGGGAAGCATGCCGCCAACAAGAAAGAATATCTATGTAAGTGTGTGTGTGTGTGTGTGTGTGTGTGTGTGTGGTCCTTACTCATCTTTTCACAGCTAAGAATAGCTGAGTGTACCAGAGGGTGCCAAAATATATATATACACATTTTAAGAAAGAAAAAATAAACCTATTAAAATTGTAATACTCAATTTATCCTAATAACAAAAGATGAATACAAGTCACATTTGGCTTCTGCAATTACAACAGGTGCTGGGAACATCATTGCTGTCAAAATTCAATTCAACTTTGAAAAGTGAAACAAGGATAACCTCGCTTAAAATGTGTATACTTTTTTTGGCATACCCTGGTATTTTAGGTTTTGTGGGCTACGCGAATATGGTCTCTGCAGGGGACTGTCACAACTACTCAACTCTACCATTTGGTGAAAAAGCAGCCACTGAAAATATAAATGGGTGTGGCTGTGTTCTAATAACATTTTATTTGCGAATAGAGGCAGTATGCTGAAGATCACTGGATCATCCAAAAAAAATGTTTTTTCTGCATTCAATATGAAGGACCTATGTATTAGACTTGGATAATGTACACGTGGTGCCAAAAGACATTTTCTTAACCCTTAACATTCTTATAAACCACTCTTGCCAATACCTATCGCTTTACTGGATGAGCATAAAAGCTTTTTCTGGCTCCAGGATGGGAACAGGAATCCATGAATGAACTTATATGGGTAGTAATCAGACATATTTGATAGGAAAATCTTCATAGATATGATTGCATGATAAAGACCAGGCAGATCTTTGCAGTGGTAAACAGCTAAAATATCCATACAACTTAAGCAGTGAGAAAGATGTTAAACCTTCAAGTGAGGCTCAGAGAAATCAGTTTATTCTCAAACTATGTATTTTAGTTGAGAAATCCTTGTGTGCTAACCAGCCTTTTTTGCATAAAGGAACACAGTATTTTAACAAACCAACAAAGCAACACTATTTGTAATTTGTGATGCTCAAGAACTTATAAACAGACTGTTCGTTAATGCATTCATCTGTAGCTTCTTCAGCTTGTAAAACACTCGACTGTCAAAATATTTATTTATGAAAGGACTTCATATCTACTATATCTGTTATTAATGTTTTTCTTTCCACTCTCATAATTTACACTGCACACTTACACAATCCTCTGTTGCTTTGGGAATGACAGTGGTAAGCAAAATAGTAAATTTTTTACCAGTTACAATGCAAAAAAACATAAAACTTAGCCTTGGCAGAATTTTTTTTAAGGGTATTTCTGGGAGATGCCTTTCTTATCTTTACAACAGCTGCTAAAAGAAGGTCTTGCTCCAAAGATGTTATTGACTTGGGAGAAAAAAAATCTCTATGGTTGAATAGCACTTGCTTATAGTTTCTGGCTAACAGGTTAACACAGTAGAAGCTAATTATTCTGTTGGGTTAGAAGCCATTCACAGGAAAAAGACAGCCTGGGATAGAGCAGACACCTTTTCTCACCTCTCTGCTCCTCTGCCCATAGGGTGCTGAGTACTGTGAGAGGCACTGATTATATTAAGACAATTATATCTCAGATGGCTTTATGCCCCGTCAGCATTGTCAGTGACAGGTGTGTTTGGGACTGAAGCTTTATGAGACTTTCTCATTCTCTCCCCTTTGATTACTGTCTTCCTCACTCTGCTGCTTATTGATCTGATGTTCAACCCCCTGGCAACTGGAGGGCTGGGATCTCACCTGCTAATTACATTTGCTGGTTGGAAAACAAACCCATGCTAGCAAGGCACCTGCAGAATTAATGGGCATGTTATAAATTTAGAAACCTTATTCCCACATTCATTGGCAACTTTCTTATAAAATTTAAGTAGAACATTTTCCTGTAACCCAGTTTATAAAGAGCTTTCATTCTTAAATTTAATGTAAACTTCTGTTAGTATAGTCTAGTTGCTATATTTAATGTGTCATTATAAATCTGTTACTCAGAGCTATAAATACAATTCCTTCAACAAGTGCTTATCAACTACCAGGTATATGTAGTGTGTGTGAGAAGAACACTGACAGATGTCATGAGATGATTATTGTGACTAGAAAGACCCATACTCTGTCAAGCCCAGATGTTAGGGCTGTAGCTGAGCTTTATTATTATTTTTTTTTTTTACTTACTTATTTATTTAATTATTTTTGAGACAGAGCCTCAAGCTGTTCCCCTGGGTAGAGTGCCATGGCATCACAGCTCACAGCAACTTCCAACTCCTGGGCTCAAGCAATTCTCCTGCCTCCGCCTCCCAAGTAGCGAGGACTACAGGTGCCCACCACAACGCCTGGCTATTTTTTGGTTGCAGCCGTCATTGTTGTTTGGCAGGCCCCGGCTGGATTCGAACCTGCCAGCTCAGGTGTATGTGGCTGGCGCCTTAGCTGCTTGAGCTACAGGCGCCAAGCCTGTAGTTGAGCTTTAAACAAAATATTTAGGTGTGTCAAGAAATGAAATGAATTAATTAATTCAATTATTAATCTAGAAAATAATTAAAACTCAGGACTAGGCAAAATATCTTCTCTAAAAAAAAACTGCTTCTGCCACGCCCGACTTACAGGTTGCTATTCTCATCATTATCCATCCAGTGATCCAGACCTGAGCCAGAAATTACCTATTACAATTAGTAAGTCCAGGACTTACCCATGAAAAGACCTGGATTCAAACCATACCTTCCCAAATTACTAGTGTGTGACTTTGGGCAAGCCGTTTAATCTTTCTAAATCTTAATATCCTTGTGAAAAACGGGGAATAATTATTTTCATTTCTCTCACTGTTTTACAGTGAGAATCAAATATAAGATAAAATGAATGGATGTTTGTGTCCCATTGACTCAGTAGAAGTGGGAGGTGTTTCCTTTTTAACTTTAATTCTCCCATCATTTATAACTTTTAGAAATTATAATCATTATTATTTTAATTCCGTAAATTTTTGTAATTGAAGACCCTAAAGAATGGAGATGACTTAAAAGCAAAGTTAGAATAAATCTGTGAATCATCTATGGAAAATAGTCCAAGAAAACAACTTTTTCCTTCAAGATGGGCATATAGAGCACAGGAAGAAGGTGAGGGAGATGAGGGTGCCATCAAGACACCCACAAATGTACTAGCAAATTGTGGTACATGTACACCATGGAATACTATGCAGCCTTAAAGAAAGATGGAGACTTTGCCTCTTTCATGTTTACATGGATGGAGCTGGAACTTATTCTCCTTAGCAAAGTATCCCAGGAATGGAAGAAAAAGTATCCAATGTACTCAGCCCTACTATGAA
>CAUYPK010052266.1:0-27286 GCA_963574355.1 Loris lydekkerianus | reverse complement strand
AAGTGAAAACCCCATGTAAGGCAGTAAAGTCTTGTAAATAAATGGGTATATATTTTTATTTTTGAAATTTACCAGTGGCTGCTGCATTTTCCACCTTGGCTTATACTCGAGTCACTAAGTTTTCCCAGTTTTTAGGGTAAATTTAAGGGGGTCGGCTTATACTCGGGTCGGCTTATACTCGAGTATATGCGGTATTTGGAAGTATGCCATTTTTAAATTCTCTTGCCTGGTGTGAAAGAATTATCTCATTTTAGAGTATGGGGTACAGTTCGAAATGGTCCTAGTAGCATATAATTCTGAGATCAATGGTATTTGACTCTTTGGTCTCTAAGTTCTCCAGATCTTAGACATCTTAGTACACAGAATTTTTGCCCACCTTGAAGAAAAAAAAAATGTATACATTTTGAAATTGTGTTAGTCATCCACTTTTGTAACAAAGCTATTCTCCTTACCCTGGGATTTAGACAATCTATAAAAACCCTTGAAATGGGATTCTATGCTTTTTTGTAGATAGAGATCTATAGATTTTTGTAAGACTTCAGTTGGACAAAAAGACAAGGTTTTCACCCACCAAATAATGGTGGCAGAGCCAAATTGCATGTACTCTATCACTGTTTCTCTGATTTCTACTATGCCATGTGTCCCCAGGAGAAGAGGGACAAAGAGATTCTATCAGAGAAACCGTGTACCTGAAAAGTTGTGGGACTTTTCCCATCCTTAACTGGATCTCAAAAATCCTGTAGTGGGCAGGACAACAAGAATCCTCTATTATGCCTGATGTAAAAAATGTTAAGTAGCCCTTCAACAGAAACAGGCATTACAAGATCAAAATCTACTATTCCCCAGATAGAACCTCCAGCTTTCTCTTGAGTCCTAATATGACTTGTGAAATGGTGAGATCTTTGAGAAGAGTGAGAAGAATCCATGGCTTCAAGGACTTTCAAGGACTCCCAAAGTTCATCTCAGTCACTAAGGGACTTGGATTACACTGATCATATCATTAATGTCCATACTGTATACTTGTTAAACAGCCCAATTTGAAGGTGTACAATTGAAGGTGGAAATCAAGTTCAATAAAGTGTGAGATCTATTTGGGAGCTTTTTCCCTAGAGTCAATTGGTGATTGCAGATAGTGATTACAGAACAGATGGGCCCTGAGAGATGGCATACATTTGGAAGAGACTTAGAAGAGCAGGACCTATAGATTCTTTTATGAACCTGAGAAGAGGATGTGTTCACTTTAGTAAGGACTGAAATAAGCCAAGAGAAAACTCAGAAGAACCAAAAGATAGAGAAATTAGAATGAAAGTTGTAACTTACAACACAAAACAGGGGATTTAAGCCAATTGTTCCCTTCGGAGTTTTTTTCTGCACTTTCACAATTGGGACTTTAGGGTTGGAGTGACTGCTCCCTTCCAAAGTTTCTTCAGTTGGAGAAGACTCATCTCTCATGAGTCTCCCTTTGCAACATGCTCAGCCCAGTGATTGCTATTACTTCTTCCTTTTCTACACCTCTGCGAAGGCCGTCTCCTTTTCCCTCTTTTCTTCTCCTCTCTTTTGTCTTTCATTCTCTGTTATCCCTCATTTGCCACTTAAATCCTTCCATTCCCATCCATTAGGGCAAAGTGGAACCACTTGATAATGCACCATCTCAAACTATGAGAGATTCTATGTTAATCAAGTTCCTCTTCTAACATGTTTCACCACATCTTATCTTCAACTCCTCACTCAATTACCTATATGTTGGAAAAGTATTATTTTTTGCCACAATCACATTTGGCCTTCAATCATCCATGAAAAATGTTTGAGCACCTTTGTGGAAGCAAGAAGGAAGCAGTGAGGTAGGAACCAGACATAATGACAAAAGACCTAATGTTTCCTACAATGGCAGTTTTAAGTCATTGAAAGTGATGAAAGGTTAGATTTTTGAGGATTTTGGAACAGAGGAAGAAAGGAAAAGCAGCCACCATGTGATATGTGGAGGCAATTATTTCCAAATAGAAAGTTTGAAAGTCAATCAAGTGTATCAGTAAGCATAATTGTATAAACATCATGAACCATCAGACTCTTAGAAATTTACCTAAAAATTCGGAACTATTTTTATAGGCTGAATTTTGGATTGTTTAGATTTTCAAAAATTCAAGATGTAAAAGAAGCCAGCACACATTTTACACTTAGATGTACTTTACAAATCATGTTAACTAATGCCTAATAACTTTAGCCTTAATTAGCAAACTTTCTTTGGTCAACACCATAAATTTTTTTTTTTTTAATATATAAAACCCCAGAAATTTAACAAATTATAAGTACAAATGTTCCTATTTTTACATGAATTAAAACCTATTATTCCCACTACATCCTTTGACATTCTTTGGTGACTACAGTGATCCAAGAAGGAACATAAAGTTACTATTTTTGGACTGGCATGTTTTTGACCATCTCATTTGAGCCATACTTTTTACTGGACCAGAAAAATAGAAGTAACTTGCATCCTTGAATCCTAATGTTACCTGCTAATGTCTGCTTGAAGTCTCTTCATACCATCACCAACTTCTCAATGAGAGTGGGCAAGTAAGGAGTGACAGAAGGAAGATTCTGTAGAACTGCCAGAGAATGCATTTTCACTAATCTTTGTTCATATGAAGTCCATTAAAAACAGTATAAATTAAGGAAAGAAAAAAAGACCTAGAAATGCCTTATTCAACTTGAGCACTAAAAAACATACACTATTAGATTTACAACTTAGATAAATAGTGGGCCAGAACTAAGTGTCCCAAAGATGTGTCTATCTCTACTTATTGACTCCTTAATTTAATTTGAAACAGTGGACAATAACTGACATAAAGTTCCCTATGTGTCAGGGAAAAGAATGTCAGAATCTTGGAAATGGGATACAGAAATTAATGGGTGTCCTTTCAGTGAAGTATTGGGCATTGTCTAATGGACCTCTAGAAATTATTAATACTTGATTCTGAGTGGCACTTCTAACAAAATTTTTATTTATTAAACTATTCTATAGGTCTGTAAGGGAAAAGCTGACTTGTAGATAATTGATAATAATGCAAATGTTATTTGTCCATACTAATTCAAAAAAATTTTGCCCATCCGGACGCAGTGGTGCACGCCTGTAGTCCCAGCTACTCCGGAGGCTGAGACTAGAGGATCGCTTAAGTCCGGGAGTTCTGGGCTGTAGTGAGCTATGCTGATCCGGTGTCCGCACTAAGTTCGGCATCAATATGGTGACCTCCCGGGTGCTGGGGGCCACCAGGTTGCGTAAGGAGGGGTGAACCCACCCAGTTCAAAACTCCGGTGCTGATTAGTAGTGGAATCACGCCTGTGAATAGCCACTGCACTCTAGCCTCGGCAATATAGCCAGACCCTGTCTCTAAAAAAATAAAATAAAACAAAAAAATTTTGCTCAATAGAAATGTAATTAATTTCCAGTAGAAAAGATAATTCCTGACATTACATTTTACTAAAATTAATTTAATTTATAAATGTATGTAAATTTTACTAAAAATTATTAACCAATCTTCCATTAATCATCCCCTTATTAATCTCCCCAAGAATCTTGAAGTGTGAGTTGTTTTCCCAAGATAACAGATGAAAGGAAGAGGAACGAGAGGGGCGAAATAACCCAAGACAACATTCAATTTGTAAGTGATGCAGCCTACTGTAAACTTCATCCACTCGAATAGTTCTGCCCTTTCTATTCCAAAGTCACCCCCACTAGCAGCCCGGCCTCGACCGTCACCTAGAGAGCTTGGAACACTCTACAGCAACGGAAGATGTGTCTCTTACACCTCAATCCAATCATTGGACTAATGAAAAATTCCGGTTAGGATTGTGGTGCGTTATTTTGAATCCTGGAGCCTTCGGTGACCTCTCCTTTAAGAGAGAAGGCGACAGTGGGTTTCCATCAAATTGTAGTCGCTTGCTGGGTAAACCCAATGATAAAGCAACACGTGGGAACCGGACTTAAAATAAAACACAGTAACTAAAAACATGGATAGAAACAAATCGGATGGAGCTTTGGAAGAAGAAGGACCAGAGGCAAAAAAAAAAAAAAAAAAGAAAAAAATGCACTTTTAACCTCCCCGTCGGGGAATCGAACCCCGGTCTCCCGCGTGACAGGCGGGGATACTCACCACTATACTAACGAGGAAGACGCTGCAGATCATGCCAAGAAACTTAATTGCAGAGACATACACACAATGAGTAGCAACTTCTTTTCTAGGCAGAGATTTTCTGAGAAATCCATCTACCTTCATGTTGAGAAATTGTTGTAAGATTTCGTACAACAGATTCCCTATGTTACTTTGAAAATTTAAAAAATGACAGTCCTGAAAAAGATTGATATTGCTGGAAATAGTTCTAGTTCAGTAATAGCAAATAAATGTTAATTAATACTAAGACAAGCAGTAAATTTAACCCCTCTCAGCTCGAAAAAATCCTTCTTCTTTCTTCTTCTAAAGTTACTACTTATAGATTTACCTCAAGGGTCATCTTCCCCCAAGATTTTTTTCTCAGAACAACAGTGAGTTAGATGCCCTTCCTCTGTATTGGGTTTACCATGATAAAAACTCTCTATATATGAATTTCTGTGTGGAATAAAGGCAAAGTCTTAGTCTTAAAGTCTAGGTCTTAGATTTTGCAACGTTGGCATTAAATACTTGTTTATTTCTGTATATCCTTTTAATAGTAAAACTCTCATTCCTAGGAATATTCCTCACTGAAATACCAGCTGTGCTCCGTAGGTGCCTTCACAGAGGATAGTCATTGTAGTATTCCAGAAAGCAGAGAATTTGGAGGCAATTGGGGTGTCCATCAGAAATAAGAACAAGTGTGTATTGAGAGAAAAGCAGTACATTTTCTCATGCTGCCATACCGAATTGCCACAAATAAATCTGTGGATTAAAACAACAGAAATTTACTATCTCTTAGTTTAGGAAGCTAAGAGTGTCAGCCAAGGCTACCCTCCTGCCATTGAAGGCACTAGGGAAGAAACCTTCCTTGCCTCTTCCCAGGCTCTGGTGGCTACCAGTAATCCCTAGCCTACCTTGCTTTGCAGCTGCACCATCCAATTTCCACCTCTGTAGTCAGTCATGTGGCCTTCTTCCCTCTGTTTCTGTGTGCCCTCTTCTCTTATAAAGACACCAATCATTGGATCTAGGACCCACCCAGTATATCAATCAGTTTAGCTAATTGCAAATGCAAAGATCCTAATTTCAAATAAAGTCATATTCGGAGATTTGGGGCGGGGGTAGGGGGGAACAAATAACCCTCTACGATTAAGAATGAAAGATAAAGCATTACATGCATAAGCTTAATTAAATGCACCAAGGAAAACATTAATCAACCATAAAACTGTTAATTAAAATTGATTGTGGGAGAGAAGGAAGGGAGATGGGGAGGAAAAGCGTATAAGCTTACATTGTTATTGCTCTGACCAAGGAAAAAAGAGACTGTCTAAAGAAAGATGGGAACCAACCAAAGATGATATAATGATGAAAATAAAACTTACAAACTTTCTAAAAATATTAGAACAGATAAAAATAACAAAATAGCCTATTTTCAAAGTAGACATTAATGACCTAAATAAAAGTAAAAATATATCATGTTTATGGATTGGAAGACTTAACATCTCAAAGATACCATTTATTCCCAATGTGGGCTATGTATATAATGTAACTTCACTATAAATTCCAAAAATACTTTACCATAGACTTAATAAAATGGTTGTAAAATTATGCAAAAGTGCTTGGAACCTATAATAACAAGATGCTTACCAAAAATAGAGAATTGACAAGAAGGCTGCAGGATTTATCAGACAATTCAGTAAGTAATGTATTACAATACAAGTACTGGTATAGAACCTCAAATTGACAAAATATAAGAAGACTCGGAAAAAGAACCATGCATATGTAAAATCTGGTGTATTCACAGAGGTGGGATGGCAGATCAGAGAAAAGTTAGGGCTTAATAAATGGTTTTAAGGAAAAATATAATATTCCTTTGAGGTGAGAATGTAAAATTGGATAAAGATTACCACTAGAAAGGTCAAGGACACAAATATCAAATGCAAAATTTACAAGTCTTACTAGTATAGATATGAATCAATCAGGACCCTATGTAGACTATTTTAGGTAATAAATGGAGAAATTTAATAAAGTAAGTGGGCTACATTAGTGATAGAAAGAAAAAATGATCTGACAAATGGGACAGAGATTAGCAATGGTAGGAAGCCACTAAAGGCCAAAAGATTCCCACCATCTGGGAGAACCTGAAACCACAGATTTGCCCTTCAGGCATTTGACACATTAAGGTGATGTAGCCAAAGCCCAGCAGTAGTGGGTAATACCCTGTTTCCATTTGTCCTTCTGCCCTCTAATCTCCAACCACTGCTTAACATTGGTTAAATCCAGCCAGATGCCAAGGACATTTGGGAAATGCAATTTGCGTAGTTTGGCATCTTTGTGGCATAGAGCACAAAAAAGTACAGCAGATGAATATATCTGAGGACAGTAAAGAGACGGCTATCTCTTTTACTACTCATCATCCAGTCTGAACATTTTGCCAATATTTAATTGAGATATTTAAAAAGTTAGTGCTCTCTGCACATGAAGATATCTCTAAACTCTCCCCCCAAAGAGAAGTAAAGTACCATCATACTTTCTGAAAGAATAGCATTATTGAGCCTAGGAATGGAAATTACCTGGTGTAACGTCTAATCATACTAGCTTTGTTCAATGAGAGGTAGAAGAGAACATGCAAATATTCCAAAATATAGTGCCCAAAGTATGGTGGAAAGGGTAGAAATTATTTGGCTTCTTTATTCCTTTTTTTCTCTATCACCCATCAGTGTATTTGCTTGATTAAATTGAGCTGCAGACAAGTGGGAAGTTAGCCTAGGAAACGTAGTCTGAGGAGTTCAGCCATTTTTGATGTAGAAGAAAGATGCAGGAGAAGAATGAAGAAAGAATATGAGAGTCAACAGACAGGGACTACTGCATGTAAGAAAATATATATTAAAGTACTAAATATTGGAAATACTAGTTAAACAAGATGCAAAAGTGCTCCCAGCTTAAGAAGGCTTACTATACTCATGCAAATGAAACTAATAGTTTTTCTTAACCAAGTTACAGCTTAAAATGAATACACAGGTTACACTGAGAATAGATTGAAATAATTAAATTGAATTGTAAGGGATCAGTTAAGGAAAAAGGAAAATATAGCAAGAATTCCCACATTTTAATAAATCAAGCACATCAGAAACAATTCACATTTATAATAATTTATAATAATACACAGAAAATTTAATGGTAGATAAAATCCCATTTACAAGATCAACAAAGAAAATAAAATACTTAGATATAAATTTAAGAAGAAATACACAAATCCATGTGAGAAAAATTGTAAAATACTCATTGTAATAAGGAAAACACTGAAAAAGAAAAGCAGAGTGGAGAGAGGGATAGCTCTGTCAGATAGTAAAACATGCTTACTCCATCCATAATTAAAGCACCATAACATTTGCAAATGAGTAGACAAACAGCCAGTAAAATGGAATACAACAAAGTTCAGAAACAAACCAAATCACATGTGGCTATTTAGTGTTCAATAAAGCATGTATTTCAAACCACAGGTCCAAATATAAACTTTTTGATAAATAGTTTAGAAACAACTTGTTATCCATTTAGAAAAAGCTAAAATGCAAGAACAAACTCAAAGTGAATCAGTGACCTAAATGTAAAAATTAAAAATCTGTAAATATCAATCACATGTGAATTTCTTTGAAAACTGGAGAGTTCCTAATTAAGACATAATAATTTCTAATTATGACTTAAAATCTAGATATAGAAAAGAAAATCTCGCATAGTTAAATACAAAAAAAATTATAAGATAATATGATAACTCCAAAGAAAGCTAGCATACGGTGTAGGTGCATGGGATTATTTGTAGTGCATGTCATGGACAAAGGGTTAATATCCCTAATATAGCTAGGTGTTTTAACAATTGAAGGAAAAGCCCAAAACTTCATAGTAGAATGGGCAAAAGATATCAACAGTAATTAAAAACTATCCATGCCCTTCTAAATATGAAAACGTGTTCAAACTCTGTAATAAAGAATTGCAAGTTGAAAGTACATGAGATAACACTTTTCTGCTATCAGATTGACATAAATTAAAAAGTATGTCAAGGCTATGTGGATCAGGCACTGTCATTTATTACTGGCAGGAAAACAAATGGATACAATCTTTAGGGAGGGAATTTGACTTTATCTAACAAAATTAATATGCATTAATCATTTTACCCAACAATCTCAGTTCTAACAATTTATCCTAAAAATCCTACATCCAAAAAAATGAACATATCCATGAATACATTTATTCATTGGAGCATTGTTTGTAAATGCAAAATATTTAAAACAACCTAAATGCTCAAAGATTACCTTTGGGAGGTAGATGGGAACCAGTTGATGAAGAAAAGGAAAGAGAAAGAACCAGAAAGAAACAATGAGGGAAAGGTGATGCTTCCTGAGTATATCTTTTTCCATTGTTTTGACTATTAAAATTGTGTTATACTTCATGTATGTACAAAAATAAATAAAATAAGCAAGGGCAAGGAAAATTCAAGATCACCCAAACTTCCTCCCCTATGCCCAGATTAACCACTTCAAAGGTGTGAGCTAAATATTTTCATACGAAGTCCTTTTTCACTTCCCTTAGTAAAGGTGGGTGTTTCCCTTAATATTAGGAGAAGAAGATTAATGAAGAAAGCTGAGCTTTTGGTTCGTTTTGGTTTTTATGGCATTTCCCCCTACTCTCAAGATGGTCAGAAATGGTCTAATGTTGCTTTCTAGTAAAAACTACTTATTAACGCCTGAACAGGGACTTGAACCCTGGACCCTCAGATTAAAAGTCTGATGCTCTACCGACTGAGCTATCCAGGCCCCACACTAAGTGATTCCAATTCACTATAGAAAATTACTAATTGATCACCATGAAGTTCTTAGTCTGCAATTTCCAGAATTGCTAGGGTCTTCCAAGGGTTCTGATTATATGCTCCTTACTTCAGTGTTGCGCCCAAGCTTTAGTATATCGAACATTCATTTAAACCCCAAACTGTTCATGCGTTACACGGACAACTATTATGTAGTACACCTACTTATTCGGGTTCAGAATAGATTGGAATCCATTTCGCAGTGAATATTCCCACAAACAGGAACACTGGACTCAACCAGTTTACCAGATGGTTGGAGGCAGGAGGTACCGAGTTCACTAATGACTTCAAGTTAAGTAAGTGGGAAGAAATGTTAGGTGAATCAAAATAACGTAAGGAAGAATAAAGGTTATGTCACAAGGCAGATGATTCAATTCCCTTTGTTTCTACGGTTGTTTTCCTAGCTCTTTCAGGACTGAGATTTTCTGGGATTTTTTTTTTTTTTTTTTTTTTTTTTTTTTAAAGAGAGACAAATAGAGAGGACTCGCTCTGTCTCCCCGGCTAGAGTGCAGTGGAGCGATCAGTGGAGTGATTGCTGCAACCTCAAACTCCTGGGCTCGAGCAATACTGCCTCTGCCTTCCGTGCCTCTACTCTCGGGTAATTTTTTCTATTTTAGGTAGACATGAGTCACACCCTTGCTTACGCCGGTCTGGAACTTTTGATTTCAAAGGCCTTGCCATACCCCAGTTCCTGGAATCTTAAATGCCGGAGAAATAAATGTATATAACACTTATGTCCGGGCTCGACAAATCTAGTCCACACCTTTCTTCTCTCTCTCTTCTGCGAGCTCCCCATAATCCTCTCCTTTGTTGCTCCCCGCTCCACTCTGCTCGTCTTGCCCTAAAGTCTCCTACCTCGCAGGTTCAACCATTTCTCCTCCTGTGCTTCAATGTTTTAACGAAGGTAGGACTACTAGGTAATGTACTGATGGCTTCCCTATCGACAGGTGGAGATCCCACATTTTCCCTTGTACTATTCGATTTTCTAATTCCACGTTTTATTTTAATCCTATTTAGGACAGGCAGTTAAAGACGTGTGTGCTACCTCGGTCACAGTAGGTATTTAATTGTTCATGACGTGATATAGAGTACCTCTGCAGAGAGTAAGAACTACAGAGAATTACGAAATCCAACGTTGTTAAGGGAAAAAAAGCTACTTAGCAGAGGATGGTTTCGATCCATCGACCTCTGGGTTATGGGCCCAGCACGCTTCCGCTGCGCCACTCTGCTCTCTAGAGTAATGGCTGCTTTTATTTCTTAGTAATTTATATGTCTTTCAACATTGTCCAGTTCTGTTAATATTTTTTTCTTCTTTCATTTCTTTCTCGAAATTGTCACCTATAAATAATCTCTAAGACATTTACATCTTTACAACTTACTCAACAAAGCCAAAACTCTGAAACCTTTTCCCGGGAACTTAATATTCAACCCATTAGGGTCTTAGGCTTTGAATCTAGGGATGGAGTTAGGACTCAATTTTTTTTCTTCCTGGACCTACTACAGTGCACGTAGTCTGTAGGTGGAACGCCATGACTCTTTCGCATGCTTGGGAAGGCCGAGGACAGGGCGGGGACATGGTGTGGTCGTACGGCCTTGTACTCGGCCAGGCTGGAACAAACAAGGAAAAACTGAAGACATAGCTAGCAGAAGAAAAGGAAATGCAAATTCTTCTGAAAATCGCTGGCCGCAAATTGAGGGAGACGTGAAGTTTACAAGCTGACTCAGAAGAGGTTCAGTTTTCCACGCGCTTCTTTCCCAAAAATTGTAATAGGTTTTCCTTTTTACAAGTCGAGCATGTGTGTGTGTGTGTGTGTGTGTGTGTGTGTGTGTGTTAGAGTGTTCAACACTTGGTCTGTGGACTCTGGATCAAAAACTTAGGCTCAGGTCTCTTTCTAGTTATGTCTGTGGACCAGTTTTTTGTTAGTGAGGCTTGGTTCTTCCAGACCAAAGAGAGTTCCAAACTATTTTAAAGCTTTTCCATCTTGTCGTTTCTTAGGCAGCATCCTCTTCTTTCTCCCACTTCTCGTGGACTCTCATAGGCGGATTCTCAAAAAAGTTATTATCCCTTACTCAGACGTGTTTGAAGCCTCCTTCCAGTTCACGCAGAATGACTAAAACCCAAGCACAAAGCCCAACTAACTACTGAAGAGGTGAAACTTTTAATCGGAATTTTACAAAGACAAATCATCAATATTCCAAAATTCGTAAAGAACCAGTTTGTTTTCTGAGGGCAGAGAGAACGCAATTTTCTTGAGAAGAATGTGGGCACTAATATCCTGGGTCCAGAACAGAAGAGTGCTGATTCTTGATGCATAAAGTCCAACTTGAGGATAAGTTAACTGATTTATTTTTATTTTTATAAAAATATAAATAGTGTGGAGCTATCCAGAGCTATCCAGAGCTATCTACTCTTTATTTTTAAGAGACCAGGAGTGCAGTAGTGATATAGCTCATCTTAACTTTGAACTTCTGGGCTCAACTGATCTTCCTGCCAAAAGAGGAAGAGTGAGGGGGGTCTCACTATTGTTGCTCAGGCTGGTCTTGGACTCTGTCTCCTAATGAGCTTTGAAATAGCAGGCATGAGCCACAGCTCTTTTCTGAACTGTTTTTTCCTTCTCGGTTTCCCCTTGAATTCTGCAGGCGATGGTCCAGCGCTTTCTCATCTCTGCTGCAGAAGCTGCAGACTTTGCGATGATCTCTTAAGACAGAATTCATAAAGGTCAACGGTTCGGACAGCTGGTTTATTACCGGTAACCTTCCTAAGCTGCATTAATAGAATAAAATGTTTCAAATTTTTTTTCAATTCTTTCCAAAAAGAATCACTGATCTCTGGCTTGTAAGCCAGTAACTTTCAGTCCTAAGTGAAAACTTTAATAGTAATATTTGGAAATGTGATGAGGTTCATGGTCCAGGCCTCGGCATTATTAGTGGTGCTCTATAAAATTACACTGAGCTCTTAAAAGCTCAGTGTAAATGTTTATTCCAGCAAAATGAATTTGAGTCTTGTGGGTTGCTCCCTCCTTGTGGGCATTTATTTTGCTTTGATTGTCAGAAGATATGGCATAGGTATTAATGTCTATCACTCACTATGTTTCATCTTTAATTTCAAAATTATCTCTCAATTTCTATCCAACTGCCTAAGAATTCTTATTTAGAAGCCCCATGTTGCAGTTGCAGTTCAGCCACAGCTTGTAGCTGCTAGAGAAGCTGCTGATGACATTTTCATCATTAGAAGGACCATGGCAGTACTTCTCCCACCAGATTCTGAGTATGATTTAAGCTGCCCACTTTGTGGGCTTCAAGGGCCTGAGGTCTATGCAGCTGCACAATTTACCACTCCCACTCCGGCCCCCTACACACATTCAGAAGAGCCCTGTTCTTAGGACTTAATGCTTCCTAATGGCTCTTTTTAAATTATAAATAGGTTTATCTTTAAACTTGTGTTTTGTAAGTCTAATGGGGCTCTACAGCATATACAGGCATAGGGGTTAGTTGAAGCCTCAGCTTCCAAGAGTCAGGCCTCTTGGATGGGTTTTCAGCAGCCAATTTCTTATCCCACTAATGCCCTGTCCCATTCTTTCTCCTGACCCCTTTTCTCCACCTGCCTTCAGCAGTAAGCTCCCTAGAGATTCTAAGAGAGAAAGGTTAAGGTTTGACAGACTAACCCCAGGACTTCTGCATGTAGCATAATGGCTGTTGTCCCTGCTACTGGCTGACATCCTGGCAGTGCCCAAATAAGTTGAGAGGGAGTCTTAGTCTCTACCCCACATCTATGGGTACACTAGTTCAGACAATTAAGTTCACCAACGTGCTACTACGTGCTTATGTTGGCAGCACTGTACAAACAACTCAGTAAGGTTTTATAACCTTGGTATATCAATGTTTCAGAGTCGTGCTCATGTTGATATATGGTGGTGTCTTGTTGAGTGGCATTCATTATTGTTACTTTGTGTTTTTGTGTGCTGTTTTGAGAATTTCAGAGCTTGAGTTAGAACAATGGACAAATATTCATAAATTTCTTGTCTCATCAAAGTTTGCAACAGTGGAAGTTAAATCAGGGACATATTAGTCCAAATTTGTGAAAATAATGCCATGAAGAAACCAGCAGTGCATAAATAGATTAAATGTTTTTCTAAGGGGAGAAAAAGTGTCACTGACGAAGAGAGGTCAGGGCAGCCAATAATGAGCAGAACTGATAAAAACATTGCAAAAATTTGTCAAATTGTGTGTCAAAATTCTCAGCCAGCTATGAGAAGCATAGCAAACTAAGTAAACATCAACAAACAGTTACAAAAATCTTAACTGAACATCTTGGCCAACAATTCCTGGCTCTTGCATCATGACAATGTATCAGTTCACACAGCACTCTCTGAGGGAATTTTTAGCCAGTAAACAAATAACGATATTGTACCACCTTCCCTCCTCACCTGATCTGGTACCCAATCACTTTTATCCTTACCTGTAGATAAAGAAAAAGAAAATATTGAAAGGAAGGCATTTTGATGACATTAGGGTATCAAGGGTAATATAATACAACGAGAACTTTGATGACCATTCCAGAAAAAGAGTTCCAAAATTGCTCTGAAGGGTGGACTAGGAGCTGGCATCAGTGCATAGATTCCCAAGGGGAGTATTTTGAAAGTGACCATAGAAATATTCAGTAATGAGGTATATAGCACTTTTTCTAGGATGAGTTCATTAACTTCATTGTCAGACATCATATATCCATAATTTTAACAGCACTTTCTCCCTGCTTTGTGAACAAGGGCTCCCCATTTTTATTTTTCACCGGGCACCACAAATGACACATCTGGGCCTACTCCTCAAATTTTGTTGGTGTTTGGTTCTCTTTCCTGGGCTCCCCACCTCACTTGAAATCTCTACTATGTTGCTCTCACACCTTTGAAAAATGAGGCACTGGATTCTCAAAGGTGGAGCTTAGGGTCCTCAAGGGGGACAATTCAGATTTCTTATTTTGAAATCTCAATGCTTAACACTATTATAAGTTTCTATTTTTACATTATCTGGATTTTTGTTTGCTTGTTTTTGAGACAGAGTCTCACTTTGTCACTCTCTGTAGAGTGCTTGGCATCATAGCTCACAGCAACCTCAAACTCTTGGGTTCAAGTGATTTTCTTCTTTAGCCTCCCAAGTGGCTGGGACTACAGGTGCCTACCACAACGCCCAGCTATTTTTAGAGAAATAGCTCAGGGTGGTCTCAAACTCGTGAGCTCAGGTGATCTGTCCAACTCGCCGTCCCAAAGTGGTGGGATTACAGGCATGAGACACCATGCCCAGCCCACATTATCTGGATTTTATAAAATTCAAGTTAGAAAAAATGCCCACTCATTTTTTTTTTTTTTTTTTTAGAGTCAGAGTCTCACTTTACCGCCCTCGGTGGAGTGCCTTGACGTCACAGGACTCACAGCAACCTCCAGCTCTTGGGCTTCCACGATTCTCCTGCCTCAGCCTCCTGAGCAGCTGAGCCTACAGGCACACGCCACAACGCCCGGCTATCTTTTGGTTGCAGTTCGGTCGGAGCTGGGTTTGAACCCGCCAAAATTACCAGATACTGTTTGACCAATGACAAATATTCTCTCCCTGAGCAAACTCTAGTCAGGTTCCTTCAAATTCTTTTCCTAGGTCCTGAATTTTGGGCTAACATGTTTGTCTTTCTATTGCCCACTTGGAGCAAGAAATATGTTCAGTCAGTTTAGCAATAATCTCTCATTCTTTATATCTGATCATCCTATTAATATCTAATCAGATTCCTCATCCTCCACTGTACCCCTGGTGATGTGATTGCCCTGGCACCTGAATCCTATCAGGTCAGTTTAGTCAGAATCCCTTTACCAGTGATGCTTCCTTTTAGTAATTATCCATCCACTGATCTCACTCCTGTCCCCTACCCCTAGCTGTGGCTACAAATTGCCACTTGACCTTGTAGTATTTGGAGTTGAATGCTAATCTCTCTTACCTACTGCAAAACCCCATTTAATAGTCCCCCCCCAATAAAGTCTTCCTTAATATCTTTAACAAGCATAATGTTAAATATGATTCCTGATAAATGATGAGGGGTGGAGTTTTTTTGTACTGTAAAAACTGATTTTGATTTTTTATATGTCATAAAAAACTGTGAACATGGAAGTAGCATAATTGGAGTAACCAATGACACAAAAATGGCCTAGAGAAGTACCTCTCAAAGTTGCACATTATAATTACTTCAGGATCTTTTCAAATATAGTTGTCTCTTGGTATCTGTGGATCCCCACAGATATTGAAATCCACGGATGCTCAAGTCCCTTATGTAAAATGACCTAGCATTTGCACATCCTCCCACATACTTTTAAATCATCTCTAGATTACTTATAATATCAAATATAATGTAAATGCTATGTAAATAGTTGGTATATTGCATTGTTTAAGGAATAATAACAAGAAAATAAAAGTCTGTTCATGTTCAGTACCGATGCAATCTTCCTTTAAAAAAAATATCTTTGCATTGCAGTTGAGTTAATCAGCAGATGTGGAAACTGAAGATATGCAGGGTCAAGTGTACTAATTAATGTAGGCCCCCACCCTTCAGACAATCTGATTTAATTGGTATGGAGTGCCAGTGAGCATCAACGTTTTTAAAAAGCTCTCATGTTGATGCTAATGTGCAGCAAAATTTGGGAACTATTAAGAACTTTCATTCCAAGCTATGATTCTTGGTTAAGCAACATGTGCATCATCAGGGAGCTTGTTAGAAGTACAATTTCCAAACATAGCCCAGATCTCTTGAAAGAGAATCCACATTTTAACAAAATACTCAGGTGATTTTGATGCACTTGAGAGTATAAGAAGTGCTGGCCTAAAGCCCTGTTACTCAAAGGGTAGTTTTCTGACCAATAATATCAGCAGCACCCAGGAGCCCATTAAAACTTCAATTTCTTGGGCCATCTTCCAGACCTATTAAATTCATTTCTCTAGGGGGGAGCCAGAAATCTGTGCTTTAACAATTGTTCTAAGTAACTCTTATACATGTTGGAAGTACTGTTAATAAATAAGAATCTGCACTCTCAGGTGATTTACAAGTTCTCTAAAAGTGAGGGAAGCACTGACCTAGAGAACTTAAGAAACAAAAAGAATGTTTCTGCTGCAAGATGCTTCAAGGAATATAAGTTAGACTTAAAGATACTAACTCCTCTCATTATTTATTTCAGAAACTGCTCTGTTTACAAGCCAATGTCTAGTGACTTTGAGTAACTGGAAATTGTTTGCAGAAGAATTTTTATTCACTGACTTCTAGTTTATGAGACAATTACGTGACTTTTCTGCAAACAGCTTCCATCACAAACTATTTTATTGTCTAAGGCAGCGGTTCTTAACCTGTGGGTCATGACCCACAGGAACTGAATTAAAGGGCAGCAGCATTAGGAACGTTGAGAACCACTGGTCTAAAGGGTCTGTGTTCAGGTACTCTTTGAATAACTTCTTTCGAGTGTATATATATATATATAGTGTGTATATATATATATATATATATGTATATGTATATACATTGTGTGTGTGTGGAAAATCTATTGTTACTGTTATCTACCCTAAAAGACATCTCATAAGTGAAAGCTTCAAAAATTTCCTAAAGAGATTAATATGTAGTTAGTTACTTCAGTTAAATTATATAGTCTTTCATGACCTTGGCTGTATGATTGGTGTACCAGATATTGACTATCTCTACTGACAGGCATGTTGTATTTGGCATAAGAAATAAAAATAACATGGCTTTTTTTCATCCCTTACTGATTTTGGAGTCCCTTCACACTGTATACATCTGACATTTTAAATAAAGATAATCAAGTAGGGAGGGATAGGAGAAAGATTCAGAACAGAAGTAAAATAATACATTTGTTTCTTTTTCATGGTAGAAACATAAGAAGAGTCCATCAGAAAGAATTTAAACCCAGGAAAGCATAAAATATTTAAAAATTTTCCACCTGACCATAGACTAAAATTAAATATATACACCTGCAGTATTATAAATGGGTATACTGAAGACCAGGGATAGGATTAAATGACCTTATTAAACATGACTCCATTTCTTTTAACACTCTCCCATGTTTCCTTTTAAAAAACTCATAAAAGGTATTACATCAAACACTTAAATTGTGACAACAGAAATCACTGGGTCTGTCCTTTCAGTGAAGTGCTGGGCATTATGTGGCAGATCCTCTAGGAATTATCTAATTTTGCAGGAGTATGCACCTTTGCTGACTTTCTACTTACTGGACTATTTTAGAATTCTGTGATTCTAGAGTTAACTTACAGTAAAGGGATAATGTGAGTAATTCTTGTCTATATCAGTGCAAAGAATTTGAGATACAACATTGCCCAATAGAAGAGACAGCCACAAACATTGTTTTATTGTCCTAGGATATAATTTTTGTATGCTAGCAAAATTATTTTAGTCTTTTCATTGTGTGTTGACTGTTTTTCAAATTCACCTTTGAAACAATTTTCTCAGTTTACTCATTAATTAGTGAGATACATGAAATCTTTCACACTATCTTCATTGTTATACTTGTATGCAAGTCAGGTTTTCAGCTTTTCATGTGAGTGATACCACAAATATGTTTGGGAAGTTCAAAAGAGGGAAAGGGAATTTCTAATTAGGATGCCACGTGCTGAATGGTGGAACACTTTGAAAAATTTTAATAGTCAGTAAAGTATTCGGACTTTCTAAAGTGTTTGGAAAGTAGAACACTATAGTCCAGAAATGGCAATAGAGCAAGGACTTAGGGTTTTTGCAAAACCATCCAAATGTCAGAGGCAGTAAATAGGCCTATGAAGGTAAATAGTCTCTTGAACAACTACTGCTTGTCAGTAGTTTGCTAGGAAAAGTATCTACATAAGTGTTTTAATTCTCATAGACTCCTGAGACAGGAATTTTTTCCTAAATTTATGGATGAAGGAAAGGTTCACAGATGGTCAAAATAATATAAAACATCACACATTCACTTCAGTAAGTGATGGAGCTTAAATTCAAGCACAAATATTTATTCAAGATCCTCATGTTTTCTACTATTCTATCATGCCTTTAACACAAAATAGTTCTCTATTTGAAGACAAAAAAAAAAAAAAGAAAGATAGAAAAAAGAAAAAACAACAACAACAAAAAACAGCTTATGCCTGATCTGTTGAGCACGTAAAATCAGATTTTGCAACAGCTGTTTGCCAATACATGCACATATGTTTAGATTGTCTTTGCAGGAAAGGAAAAGTTTCTGAAAGCTGTTTATTTGCAGTAGTTACTGAAAACATTACTATGGGACAGAATAGAAAGTAAACATTGAATGAATACCTCTCACCTTGCCCAACAAAACAGGAGGGTTTTTTTGTTTGTTTTTGTTTTTGTTTTGTTTTGTTTTGTTTTGAGACAGAATCTCAAGTTGTCACCCTGAGGAGAGTGCCATCGCATCATAGCTCACAGCAAACTCCAACTTGGGCTCAAGTGATCCTCCTACCTAGGTTTTTCTATTTTTAGTAGAGATGAGGAAATGAGGTTGTCTCACTTTTTGCTCAAGCTGATCTTGGACTCATGACCTCAAGCAATCTCTAGAGAGACACCTTTCAGATTGCTGTGGATGAGATGAAAATGCTACCTTGCCTGCTTCCGGATTGGGAAATCAAATGTCCATCTCTTGCTTGACCTACAGGGCACTCTTTGGAACACTTTAGTGGTAGCTCAGCTGGTGGGACTCCCACACATCTGTCCTTTTCTAGTGGAAGAAATAGTGATATGTGCTTATGAATATGTAGAAGTGAAAAGAAGAATGTAAAAAGTGGAATTAATCATGGGGGTGAAAAGAGTGGAAGGGGATTTGGGGTCAAAGAAGTAAGTTAATCATACTTGGTTGTCCATGGCTCTCTCTCTTTCTCTCTCTCTCTCTTTCTGTCTCTCTCTCTCTCTCTCTCTCTCTCACTGTTCCATTGTTTTTCTCTGTCGTGCCCTGTATACAGCCCTTTTCTCTCTCCTAACATTACAATACTCCATATACACCAGTAACAAAGATGAATACAAGTCACTTCCAGCACCTCGTGTAGTTGCAGAAGTCAAACATGACTTGAGTATTACAAATTTAATACAGCTTTTTCCCTTTCTTAAAATGTGTATACATTTTTGGCTTCCTCTGTATATACAGATATCTTCTCTGAAGTTCTTAAAATTATTCTTTTTTTTTTTTTTTTTTTTGCAGTTTTTGGCTAGGGCTGGGTTAGAACCCACCACCTGCAGTATATGGGGCTTGTCTACTCCTTTGAGACACAGGCCCTGCCCAAAATTATTCTTTAGAAAATAAACTATCCTTGAAAAACGTATTGTTATTAATTTATGTGTTTTAAATCCTGACTTTTATTTTTTTCAACACAGTTTGGAAAGTCTACCCATCTTGCTACATTTGCATCTGCTTGTTTACTTGTGACTGCTGCACAGTATGAAAATCACGGAGAGCACTGCAGTATACATGGTGAACATCTAGGTTGCTTCTATCTTCTACTTCTAAATGTCTACCTCAAAATGTCACAAAAATTACATTATGTAAGTCCAACCATGGAGCTGAGTTGGAATTTCACTGAGGTAGATTCCTAGGAAAAGAAAAGCTATACAGATAGAAAACTCATTTAATGCAAATCCTGTAAAAATCACAGAGACCTTAAGACCAAAATTTTAAGACCAAGATTTCAATCTACATAGAACTTTATAGAATGCCACTTTAACCTTCAAAAATCAAGAGGCAGAACAGCTGAATCACATTTCTGAGAAGACATCTCAAAGGGAGATTTTACTCTTTAAAAACATTTTAACAGCATGAGCATTTCTTTTCCTATTGATGACTCAAAAACAGCCATAATCTTCTGCAGTGCCATAATCTTGAAGAGCTTTTCCTCCTAGAGTTTTAGAGGTAACGTACAAAACCTTTTGATAGAACTTTATAATATTCTTTTCTGTGTGCGGAAAAGCAGTGGCGATTTTAGTAATTCCCTCCACAGTAAAAACCCAGGACTCCGCGTATGAATGACTGATCCATTGGATGGCTATAGAAATAACAGGTTGTTAACAGCATAGTGGTAGGTGTTAGTGTGGGCTGTTTGTTGGATCAATTCCGCTATCAGAGAGAACATATATACGGCATCAGGAATCTTTCTAGAGCGCTCCTCTCTCTGAGAACAGAGACCATTTTGTCGCACTTGCCAGCAAGCCCGCCTGCCTTTTTTCCCTTTTGTATCAATTGGCTCACAGAGCAAATACAGACCTCTGATGGAAATCTGCTTACTTTTTTCCCCCACAGCGCTGAGGGACTGCGGCCAACCGGCATTGAAGATACCCAGCATTCTATCTAATTAGGGAATTTTCATTTGCCAACTGGTCTGAGGTGAGACCGTGTGTTCCTGGAAGGCCGAATTGTTGGAGAGTGGAGCCGGAAATCTTTGGGATCGAAGGAGTTGAACTACTTTGAATGGCCAAGAAGAAATTTTTTTATGTGGAAAAAAAAATTGTACTGTCAGGAGTGGGATTCGAACCCACGCCTCCATTGGGAGACCAGAAATCCCTACACAGGAAGCAGAACTGCTTGAGTCTGGCGCCTTAGACCACTCGGCCATCCTGACACAACAATAACATTTTTCAAAATGTGTTTTGTAAGCTCTAGTGGACAGTAGATTGGTGCTTAGCTCCATCTTAACCAGGAAAAAAAGAAAACTTTGGAATTTGAGAAACTAAAAAGAACTCTGAATTCACTGAAGGGAAAGGCAGGCGAAAACAAGTGTTAATTAGAACTGAATAAATCTTACAGCCTTGGAGACCCGGTTGGGGTGGGAGAGCAGGATACTGCCTTTCCCCTGTCTCCAGTAACTCCAGGCCCAGGCCCCTGGCCCTCAGCCCTGTCCTCTCCCTCTTAACAGGCCCAACCCACATAGATCTCTTTCTAAGGCCCTGACCCTACCTGCAATCCAGACCCCGGGGTCACTCTGCTCTTTGTTACTTAAGTCCTAATACAGCAGGTCCAGCTTGAAGCTGCCCCAGGGCCTGTGAAAACTTTCAGTGGACAAATGGCCATCCCTAATGGACAAGACAGTGGGGCTGTTCTTTATATGGATTTCTAGGTATTTGCTCTGATTCTCAGTCTATCCAGATTTATTTCACCATCAGAAGTCATCTTTACAACTTTTGTTTCACTACATAGTTCAGTAGACCTCACCGTCTTTTGCTCTGCAAAGTCACATGTGCCCTATAATAATTATCCTGTCTCTCTTCTTGCTAGATGCTTTCTAGCAAATATTACTCACTTTGGGTGACAGCATCTATGCTGAAAGATGTTTACCTTTTTTGACTGAAAATATGTTTCAATGACTGTGAAAATAAAATAGAAAAAAAAAAGGAAAGAGAGAACCTTTTTGTAACAAATATTCTATGATTAAACTGTGAAGAAGAGAAACAATTTAAAATTATGGTGCAGAGTGGGAGGGGGGTGGTTTGGGTAGAGGGAGGGTAATGGGTCAGGCCACATCTATGGTGCATATTTTTATCTATAATAAAAAAAAATAAATAAAAATAAAAATAAAACTTATAAAAAAATAAATAAAGATAAATAGAATTTAACTGAAAAAAAAAAAAATTATGGTGCTGAGGAGCCCCACTGAGTTCCTATAATTAAATGCAAGGGCCTAAGTCTGTAGTTCACTTAAATGTAGAGAGTTATCACTTTAAAATCTGTAAGTCCTCACCTAATACTGTAAATTTAAACAGGAAACATCTCTTTTTAAAATTAGATCACTGCAGCCTGAGCAAAAGTGAGACCCCTATCTCTACTAAAAAAAAAAAAAAAAAGCTGGATGTGGTGGCTCATGCCTGCAATCCTAGCACTCTGGGAAGCAGAGTTGGGGTGGATTGCTGGAGCACATGAGTTTGAGACCAGTCTGAGCAAAAAGCGACCCATCTCTACTAAAATGGAAAAAGTGAGGCAACAGGATCGCTTGAGCCCAATAGTTGGAGGTTGCTGTAAGCTATGATGCGATGGCACTCTACCCAGGGCGACAGTTGAGACTCTGTCTCAAAAATAATAATAATAATAATAAAGTAAAATAAATAAAAACAGTCCGGCATTGTCCAGGGCACCTGTAGCCCCAGCTACATGGGAGGCTGAGGTAAGAGAATCACTTGAGTCCAAGAGTTTGAAGGTGACAAAGTAAGACTCTGTCTCTAAATAAACAAACAAACAAATAAAATCAGACCACTATTTGTAGATTTTGTCTTTCTAGTACAGCTATATTTTTCTGTATACTAATAGTACAATTACAACCGTATGTAAAATCGGCAATGTATATTTCAATACATGTATATGTTGAATTTTTGCACTAATAATTTCCTATACACTTTGAAGTCTATATTTACATTTTCTGTAGAAATAAAAACCTCTGGATATGGGTTAAAAACATTTAGAATACCTGAAGATGGGCGTTATCAAAACATAATGTGGATGTAGAATTGCAACTGCAAGATGTCTTACTTTGTCTTTTATAGATTGGTTCTTATGGGGCACAGCACAATCAACATTTCATGAACTTCTGGGTAGCATATTTTCTAAACACCTCCTTAGTACTAATTTATTTTCTCAAATTAATTTTATAAGTTTGAGGGAAATTGAAATTTGGGATTTGAGATAATAGAGGCTTTTGAGTTCAACTATAAAAAATACCTGTGAAAGATGATATTTTCCAAAGATGACCACACCAATATATCTTACCACATGTGTGCTTTTTTTTTTTTTCCCCCTGAGACAGAGTCTCACTTTGTCCCCCTCGATAGAGTGCCATGGCATCATAGCTCTGAAGAACCATTCATTCACATGCCTGGCAGTTGCTGCTGGCTATGAGGTGGTGCCAAAGGCTTCAATTCTTCTCCATGTGGTCTATCCCTGGGGCCTAGTTTAGGCTTCCTCATAGCATAGTGGCTGAGTTGTGAGGATAAATTTCTTAAGACACGAACAGTTCTTCACATAAACCAAAAACTCTGTGACAGAATATATGATAATTGTTGTTTAAGTTAAGCCATTCCATTTTAATCTAATAGCACCAGCTAGATACCTATTGATCCAAGATCATAGAGAATTAAAACTCATACTTACTGTAACAGCCACCAATCTCATAACTCATCTGAGGAATTGCTGAGAATAAAACAATTTCCTGACAAGCCTGGAAATCACCAGTATTCCTGGAGGAGCAAAGTTCAGTCCTGTAGTAGTAAGGCTAATGTTAAACATTAAGCATTTTATGGCAGTTCTTTGAAGGATTAGTGGAGAAAAATTGCATGTAGTCTTTTTGAAGATCATTTCCCTTGCCACTCTTGAAGATCATTTCCTTGAGTACATACTCTCTTGGCACCTATGAGATCATTTCCCTGAGCATACAGCCCCTGCATGTCTTTGCTTAGTAATCTTTCCTCCCATTACGTGTCTTCTCAATAAAAGGACTCTTTTTATTGAGTCCTTTAATTGAGAAGTGCTCTGGGCTATCCTGCACATATGGTCAGCCTCACCTCTTGCAGTGTGTACTGTTAATCCCTGTCTTGTGTGATCATTTATGTGGTTGTGACACAAGATCATACCAGTGTGTGTGGATGCTGTTAGTGAATATGTTATTTTGCAGTCAAAGATTATGAGGCATTAAACTGTGTAGTGAACACCACTCAAAATGTGATCTGAAGCCCAGGGCTAATTTGTAAACATTTGTTTTGAAGTTTGGAGCTGGTGTCAGAATGCAAATCAACTAAATCAATAAGCATCTTTAGTTCTGTTGATTGACTGATTGATTGTAGGAGAAATTCCTCAGCGAAGGTAGCATTGCATTTAACTATATTCTGGAGAAACGTCTCTCTTGTAGACCAGTTTCCTGACTGGCAACTTCTCACACCACTGGTATTAGTGGTGCATTCCAACACTTGTGTATGCTCAGTATTATGTAGTTTAAAAAGAGAATTCATTCTCCTTGTATAATTAGAAAAAAGATTTATGAAGCAGTTTGTGTAGCTCTAAAGTTCCCAAGAGAAACAGACTGGATTACTCTTCCAGCAGGAATAATGGAGCCAGGAAATACCACTGTAGCCTTAGCAGATTGCTTGGAATGTACCAACCAATTGCTTGAAACTAAAGCTCCACCACATTCTCCCCTAGGCCAGATGACTCCTCACTATTTTTTGGCTGACGGTTTGCCTTCTACAAACCAGTCTTAGTTTGAAACTTTCTAACAAACCAGTCTTTGTTAGCAAAAACCTATACTTCATACCTGAATTCTCATTTCATGATAGTTTATGGCAAATCTATTTGTGTTCCTCCTTGCAATGACTGTGTTCCCAGTATGAGAAAACAAAAAATGTCTAGAGGTTTGGTACCAGTATGTAGATTTTTGCTTATAACTCCCATACCTTTGTTACAATGTCAGGTGCTTTAGACCTTAGGAAACAGAATCTCTTTGACCTTCTCCTCCTTTCACCTGCCTGAAGGGAGGACTTTAATCTTCCCTGGCCTTTCTGATTGTGGGTGATAAGGTCCTTATTCCAGATAGGCCCTGCCTTATACTTTGGAGGGAGGATTGCTACACAACGAAGAGGACTGGGTTCAGGGAGTTTCCTGGAGGCTGGCACACCCATGGAGAACATGGAAGCTCCATTTCCCTTCCTCTATACTTTGCCGTATACATCTCTTCATCTGTATGTCTCGTAACATCCTTTAGAATAAGCTTGTAAATATTAAGTGTTTTTCTGTGAGCTTCTCTATTATATTAATTCCTAGCAAAGAGGAAGTTGTGGGAACCCCAATTTGAAGCTACTTGGTCAGAAGTTCCATAGTCCTGGACTTGCAACTGGTGTCTGAAAGGGGCTGCAGCTTGGGGAAATGAGCCCTCAACTATCTCCAGGTATCTGCAGCAGAATTGATTGCTTGCTTGGTGGTGGGGAGAAACCCCTTCCTCCCACATTTAGTCACATAAGTCTTCTGTATTGATGATTATTGTGGGGTGTAGAAAACAATTTGAGTTTTTCCTAAACAAGACGTAAATACTAATTTTTATCAGCTCCTCAAGCTCCAACTCATTTTATCATCCTGGGCTTACACGGGATAGAAATTCATGACCCAACCAATTCCTGGAAGGTATCACTGTAATTACAATACAGTGTGTTTGTTTTTCTCTATTTGCCCTTCCAGATCTATTCTCTACTCTGATTTCTCCCTGGAGGGCTGAATCACTTGGGCTCTCCTGGCCCCTGGTTTCTGTTTGAATTCAGCCAGTGGAGAACACAGGCAGCAGAAGAGATGGCAAGAAGAAAGAGAGGCAGATGCAATATTTCCCCCACTTTCTCCCCGTCAATCTGTGTTCCTCCCGTGGGCACAGTTCCCAGGTGATCATTCCTCTCCCATGGTTGGAACTCTTGCCAGGTCCTATCAACTCTGCCCTTTTTCTTTTTCTTTCATGTTTAGGGATGCTAAAGACTCCCACTGTTCTAATCCCCGAAGGTTTTTCCTTAACTCTATAAAAAGCCTTCTAGTAATCTCTTGTCAATTCATCCTTAGACCACGCCACCTAATTCCTACTGAAACACTGATGAATGTACCCAGATTTACCCATGTCTACCTCTGAGCCTTACTATGCTGATCACAATGGGGGGAGATTTCAAGGATTTCAAGGATTGAGTCTGCAAGGCCATCAGAGTCCATGTCACGAGAAGAAAGTTCCTTGCATTTTTTATTTTCTCTCTTCTCTTCTCTCCTCTCCTCTCCCCTCCTCTCCTCTCCTCTCCTCTCCTCTCCTCTCCTCTCCTCTTCTCCTTCCTTCCTTCCTTCCTTCCTTCTTTCTTTTATTTTTTTTTTCTTTCTTTTTTTCTTACAGAGTCTCACTTTGTAGCCCTTGGTTAGAGTGCCATGGTGACATAGCTCACAGCAACCTCAAACTCCTGGGCTTAAGCGATTCTCTTGCCTCAGCCTCCCAAGTAGCTGGGACTACAGGCACCTGCCACAATGCCCAGCTATTTTTAGAGATGAGATCTCACTCCTGCTCAGGCTGGTCTCGAACCTGTGAGCTCAGCCACCCGCCTCAGCCACCCAAGTGCTGGGATTACAGGCGTGAGCCACCGTGTTCAGCCTAACTAACTTTTCTGTTTCTTTTTGCCTTGCTCATACCTACCTGACTACCTATTCTAACCCTAGTGCTTATTTTGCTTTTTGTCTATTTGACACATTCTATAAATGCATCAGTTTGCAGAATCAATGTATTACCTGAGAGTGTGCCCAGCGAGAAAATCTGCAAGTATATGTCAATTCTCACAACTTTTCTTTTAGTTTGATGCTCTTAATTGTTCATTCTTTGGGTTATTCTGTTAAAATTTATGTATGTGTTGGGGCTCAGAAAACAATATCCCAAAGCATGGTGTTTTGCCATGCTGAGTACTTACTTTGAAGTAGAGGAAACTGGAAAACTTAGAAACTGTCTCAAAATTATAGTCTCTCTAACGTCTCTTTGTTTCTCTCCTACAAGTGCAGGGAGGGGCTCTTTCTAAAGCTTCCCTTTCTGACTTCCAAAAGTGTGAGTGGAAATACAGGTGCGTAGGGCTTGGCACCTGTAACATTCAGTGGCTCGGATGCCAGCCACATACCTTGGAGCTGGTGGGTTCTAATTCAGCCTAGGCCAAACAATGACAACAACCACCAAAAAATAGCCAGGCATTATGGTGGGCACCTGTAGTCTCAGCTACTTGGAAGGCTGAGGTAAGAGAATTACTAGGGCCCAAGAGTTTGAGGTTGACGTGAGCTGTGATGTCACAGCACTCTACTGAGGGTGACATAATGAGACTGTCTCAAAAAAAAGAAAGAAAGAAAGAAAAGAAATATGGGTCATATTTGGATATCAAGTCATATCTTGATGTGCTTGCATTGCTAGAAATAATGACTTAATAAGCTTAAAAACCAATGTTCAATTATTTATTATAAGTAGGTTAGAAATTGAATTAAGAAAGTGATTGCAGATAATGGGCAAAAGGGAACAGAAACAGAAGAGAAGTAGATCAGAGAAACCCAAAATCTATTGCAAAATGCTTGAAAGCCTGTTTTTTCTTTTATTTTTTATTGTTGGGGATTCATTGAGGGTACAATAAGCCAGGTTACACTGATTGCATTTGTTAGGTAAAGTCCCTCTTGCAATCATGTCTTGCCCCCAGAAAGTGTGGCACACACCAAGTCCTCACCTTATCCCTCCTTCC